>VZTM01016594.1:34263-80584 GCA_013400555.1 Jacana jacana
GGACGAGGGGCCTCCTCAGCGCCGGAGTCCGGGCCGGCAGGGCGGGGGAGCAGCGCGGAGGTAGTGAGAGGTGCTGGGGTTTGCGGCTTTAAAAACGTATTTTAAATATTTGATTGAAAAATGTCATTATTAGGGTAAGAGGCGTTTATGGAGGTGGAGTTAGGGGCGCTTAAAGCCTGCTTCCTTCGGAGGGCTCGGGTGGGTGGTGCGCAGCTGGGAGGCTGCCGGGGAAACGCTGCTGGGCTCAGGCAGGGGCTCAGCCCAGGGGTGTGGAAGCAGAGACCCGCGGCGAGAGCACAGGCTGTGTTTCACCATTGCTGCAGAAAAACAGCTCTGACGGTGAACTGACCGTGTCAGAACCCCCAGTTTCCTCTTTTCAAACTCCTGTACGTTACCCCCAGTTCATGCCCTGTTCAGAAAAGCATCAGCCAGCTAAAATTCGCCCCGAGTGGTCCTTGCAGAACCTGACCTTCCAGCCAAAGGGCAGCGGTTCCCCAGCAACAGACCGACTGCATGTCCTGAAGAACCACTGCCCTTACCTGCTGGCGCTGGGCATGGAGTGTTGGCTCCGTGCTGTGTAAAGCTGGGTGCCCTGAGGAAGAGCTCTGTAGTCATTAAAAGCATGTACTGACCCCCAGCTGTACAGGATGTGCTCGGGTGAAAATTCTACACATCCTTCACTAACGTAGCTAATGTCACTCTGAGTTCTAATTATCAAGCAGGCTTTTCACCGAATATAAGGAACTTTTCAAAGTTAAGCATATGGCATGTTAACGAACGTGAAACATTTTAAGTCTTGATACTAAGTTGATAAGGTTTACTCTTTCAGAATTACAGTTTAAAGCCTGTGCAATTAAAATGCACAATAAATACCTTCAGTATTCTGAGCTACTTGTACCTAAAGGTAAACATTTTCCCCACTATATTGCATGTAAATCCCTGAGCTTTTTTCCAGGTACCCTGACAGAATGGTTGTTATTAACCTCTACTAACTTTGTGCCAACTGATAGGAAAAAACCAAACCCAGACTAAATAGTTCTCCCCAAATAATAGAGGTTGTGTTTCGGCAAGCGGTGTGTTCTGTCTTGTCTTTTCATAGAATCATTCAGGTTGGAAGAGACCCTTGGGATCGAGTCCAACCATTTTCCTCGCAGACCTTACAGATTTTCACTGAGGGGAGCAGGTTGCTCTTGCTGGAGTAGCTAATGGAAGGGGGCTCCTAGTGAGGCGTCACACTGTGTTAGCTTAGCACACAGGCTGGAAGTGGGAATCCCACTGGAAAAGCTTGAGAATTGGACAGTAATTAGCTCTGTCCCTAAACCCTTCTATGAAACAAGCCTGGCAAACAGCTTTAAAAATTATTTCCTGGGGCAAGTAGCTCTGGCAACAGTTAAAGTGAAGGGGGATGCCCAGTACTGCAATGGTTTGTATGATCTGTTCACTTAAGATTGTTAAAGGCACAGAGGCTACTGAAGTCAAAGGAAGGCATCAAAGTGTTACACTACAGATGTGCAAACTTTACAAAATACAGTGTCTTCATAGCAGTCTCTTTCAGGGAAATATTTGACTGGAAAACGGGTCTGTCTTTTCTTAGCAACTCCTGTGGGAGTTTTTCCCCAAAATCTTTTGAAAAAGCAGATCACTCAACCAGAACTCGTGGCAGATTTCTCTTGTGCCAGGCTTCATGTGATTGGGAAAACAGTTTCACAAATCACCTTCTTTCTACCAAAAATACTTTCTGGCAACTTACTTCGCTACAACTTAAAATTGACACCTGTATAATTAGCAGAGTTATTAAAAAAAAAGTGTAACTTAATCCACCTCGTTGTATTTTCTTACCTGAGAGTGTTGTCACAGCCTGTTCTTTTCCCTGCAGCGCCGGCCAGTGTCCGTTGCATCCATAACGATGTCACGGTGCCCGACTTCTCTGCCTATCGGCGTCAGGACGTGCTCGATGCCACCACGTCTTCTCAGAGCAGCAGCGAAGCTCGGAAAGGCTTTTCCTACCTGGTGACCGCAACGACGTGTGTAGCAGCTGCGTACACGGCTAAAAATGCTGTCACCCAGTTCATTTCCAGCCTGAGTGCCTCTGCTGACGTGCTGGCCTTGTCAAAGATCGAGATCAAGTTATCTGACATTCCAGAAGGCAAGAACATGGCTTTCAAGTGGAGAGGGAAGCCCCTGTTTGTGCGCCACAGAACCCAGGCAGAGATTACTCAGGAAGCTGAAGTTGATCTGTCTAAACTGAGGGATCCGCAGCATGACTTAGACAGAGTACAGAAACCAGAATGGGTCATACTGATCGGTGTCTGCACCCACCTTGGCTGTGTACCCATTGCCAACTCGGGAGATTTTGGCGGTTATTACTGCCCTTGCCACGGGTCCCATTACGACGCCTCTGGCAGAATCAGGAAAGGTCCTGCCCCCTATAACCTCGAAGTTCCTACTTACCAGTTTATTGGGGATGATGTAGTGATTGTTGGCTGAATAAGGAGGTGCTTTGCTCCATTTCATGTTCCTGTGAATGTACATGCAGAAGCTAAGAGTCTGGAATACTGTAAAACCACATGATCCTGAATACCAATTAGCTGTCGAGGTTCTCAACCTGAAGTGTGTTTGGATACTTCTCTGTGTTCAATTTCAATAAAAATTTGGAGTGAGCACTTGTTCCTGGCTTACCATAATGTGTATTTATTTCTGTAGTGTGTCTGGTCACAGAGGTATTCTAGCAGCCCCAGAAGATGCGTGTGGAGCCTTGTGAAGGGCCGTGAAGGACAGTGGTGCTTCCTTAATACCACCTTTTTTTTAAAAAAACAAAAATATGGGAAGAAAATACACCTAAAGAAAGATCTTGCTCTAACTTTTAGTACTGTTTGGATTAAGTTTCATTATAGAATCCTATGAGATGTAATCCTTTTCCTGAAGGTATATTTTTGGTTTTACTTTCACAGGAAGTGAAGGACAAAGTGATTAAAAACCTACCAAGAAAGGAAGCTCATTGACTTTGCTCACAGTTGTTGACCTAGAATGGTAACAGTGTAATTTTATGACAACATGGACAAATATTTTAAATATTTAAATAACAAACATTGTGCAGGTCACTCTAGAATTACAAAGTTCTTTTTTTACTTGTGGGTAAGGCTTGCTCTTAGGTGTATCTGAACAGGAGGTGAGGTGCTCAGGACACTGCAAAAGCTGTGACACTTTGGGGAAAGAAGTTGCAAAGTAAAAAGGGAAATCCAGGTCTTACAGAGAAAAATACATCATAAGAAGCACTGAGTCTGGACTAATCTCTAATGTCAGACACCACAATAGGTTGTGTTGCCATCAGAGAGATTTTAGGAGTCAAGGGGGGGGGTGTGGAAATGACCATTTCACACTAGGGATAGGCTAAACTCGATGAAGGCCCACACTTGGAAACCTCTCTTACCTTGATGCTGACTCCGAGGTCACGGAGAAACAAATGCAGCCTCAAACAGCTTTTAACCAGCGCTGGTCCTGCTGGTACAAAACAAAGGTAGAGACTGATGCCTGCAGTACGTGAGGGGAAATGTTTGTGACAAAACCAAACCAACCACCAAAATGTCTTGTCATTCCCGTTTGCTTCCCATTCTTTACTGTTGCTCTGTGAATGCCTGTGTCTCACAATGTGTTAACGTGCTCCTCCAGTTGCACAACAGCACATACAATCCTTAGAATTCCCTGGGTCTGGAATGTTTAGCCTCGCATCTACCCCGTGGAAAGCTGTGATGACAGCTGGGCTAAAGCTGAAGTGTTCAATGGGATTAATCAGAATATGGACGCCCTTGGCTCAGCTGTTCTCAGGCGATTCAGTGAAAAAAACCCAACAAAACACTGTAGATGACCACGAGGGAAGTTTTAGGCACGAATTTTACATCACTTCATACATTTCAGCTTAATTGCTATGCCCACAAAAACATTTGCAAGAAGAACCCAGTTGTTTGGTTTGGGGTTTTTTGGTATACTGAATCACATCAAATCAGCACTGAAAGAGATGTTCCCAAACTTGCCTCTAAATAACCCATATTCATTTATTGCCTGGTATTACAGGATTGATCTTTCTTCAAATTTTGTATTTCATTAAGAGAAGCTTAGTGACTCCAGAAGTAGCATTAGAGCACTGCTCGTCTGCTCTCAAGTAGCTACTCTTAGTCTTTTTAACCCCCAGGTTACGTTATTTAGTCCTAACCTTTGTTTCCATGATCACTAAGTCACCTCGGTACCAGCTGACGAGCCCCCCTGTAAAGAAAGGAACGGCCAGGGCAGCTCCTGAGATGACAAGTGACCACAGCGGAAGCTCGAGTAGGGACCTCACAGCTGAGCTCAAAGGGTCACACATAAAATCACTTGCACAGACTCAGCTGTTACTTACATTGCATCAAACTGACTCCATCAAATCTTACCCATCCACAACCGGTAACAGCACGCTGACACTGAGCGCACCTGAGAAGAAACCAGCAGCTTCCACTGCAAACAGGAGATGCCAGCGATGCCTGTTTCCGTCAGGCTGAAGCTGAAGCACTGATCCTTGGCCAATGCAGATGTGATAGTCTCCATCTCCTCTTCAGCTAAAGGCTCTGTACTTTTATAGTGGCAACAACGTCACTGTGGATGGGCCACGCGTGCCTTAGAAAAGAATCAGAATTCACTAAAACTTGAGAAATAAGACAACTCTGTGCTCCGTACTGTTTTCTTTTTGACTTGTCAAAGTCACTCTTTTCCCTCTGTCTCTTACTGCCCACCATGTGATCAGTCTGCTTCACCCAGCCAGGCCAGCAGCTCTGGCCGCTGTGGGCTCGCCAGGGTGGCAGGAGCTGAAAGCCAGTTTGGGTTGATGCTGGTACAGGTCTGCCAGGTCGGTGGGTGTTGGGGCCTGACGTCTCCAGCAGCAGAGGTGTAGAGCACGAGCACAAGGCTGTTCCAGAGACAGGAGCTGCACTGGCTGCCTTTCATCTGCCCACCTGGGATACCAAGCAGCAGCCACAGGGCTGTTCCTTCTCAGCCACCTTCCGCCACCTCCTGACCTCTGAAGCACACTCTTCCTGAAGTTGCTGAACAGCATTCATGTTTATTTAATAAAAATGCTTTTCAGATAAGGGGCATAAAGACATTAAAATCAAAACATGATTTTTAACATTTGACATTTCAAAAGCTCTGTCTTTCCTTTCCTGTAGCTTTAGAAGAGGGACAGTATTTTTAACGGTTACTGCTGCCAAAGGAGTAATTAGTGCAGAGACTTCACATGAAAATTCAGAATATGAAGATGTTTTCATGGCTAATTGTGTTGGTTTTTTACCCCCTCTGGTTTGTTAGGGTCTGCTTGTCGGAACTGAAGGCAGTTTCCCGGGCAGGCTCCGCACAGTCATTAACGGACGTTCCTGCAGCCCAAGTGAGACAAGTGCGCTCAAGGGCCGTGCTGGGCAGCAGCGCGGTTCTTGGGGACACTCTTGTCACCCATCACCAGCAAGATCCACACGAAGAAGAAACTATGAAGAGGGTTCCAAAGCAGTTCAGGTGAATCTGCACAACAGAGCAGTTCCCCAGTTAAAGCAGTGTTCAGCATCTGAGCAAAACATTTCTCATCAGTAGAAGTGACAGAAGTGAAGGGGCAGAACAATAACGACCCTTCTCCAACCCTGAAAAAGAAAAAAAGTAAATAATTTATAGACAGAAGGAGGGAGTTTAAAGCTACTGAAGGCTGGGTGTCCTCCATGGATAAGATTTTTCTCAGCTACCTACAGATGTTTATTCTACATGTTAATTGTTTTTATCCTCCATATAGCTGGTAGCATTGCTTGATATTCAATTGATTCACATTCTAAGACAGTTTTTGGTTATTTATAGTGTTGGAAAGCTCTGGCTGTGATCTGTATTAACAATTGTTAATCTGTATTAACAATTAATACACAGGCTGTAAGTGCAATCTGTGTAGCAAGTGCCAGATTTCCTGCTTTCAAGTAATTTCTTCCCTTATGTTTCAGTAATAGTTTTGAAGGGATGGCTAAATGAAAAATACCTTGCCTGTTAATAATGCAGGTGGATCCTGTCTCTGAAGGACTTTAGCACTTAATGCCCATTCAAGTCCTGCAGTTTTGCTGACTGGTACACATATTGCCATCACCGTGACAATCCAAATTTTCTCTCATCATAACCTTTTTATAAAATATGCTGTTTCCACAGGCTTAGATCAAAAGTACCCATTAATCTGGGTGGTGGTCAGGGTGCCTCCCCAGGCTATAGCACCTCATATACTTGGAATACAGTTCCCACTGATTCAGCTACCATTAAAACTGTTTTACAGTCCTGCAAATCTCGGTATTAAGTCAAAAGTCTGAAAGAGGAAGGAGAAATGTGATAACCACCTGCCAACAGCCAGAGGAACTACACCACCACACAGGAACCACAGCACAAACCAGAGATACATCGCACACCTCTGGAGTGTCATTCCACAGCTCCCTCCCTTGATTTTCCTGCAGGCTGGGAATCCACCCCAATGCAGCTACAGCTACAGCAGCAAATGACGAGGACAGCTTCCAAGAATTACTTTTGTCCAAAGCCCAACCAGTTAGTTGCAAACGTGATACGCCACACTTGACAACTTATTTAGCACAATTATGCTATTTTAAAAACTACTGTAACGATATCAAGTATAGCAGAAAAAATCCAAGAACTTTTATGCACTGAAAGTAGAGGAAGAACATTTCTGTGTAAGTAGAAGGCTTTATCATAACACGGTCACAAAATAATGTCATGTAACGCCTACAAGGAACTACTGACCTCAACACTGCAAAACTTTTAGATCTCAGCTGTGATTTCACCTTTCCAAACGATACCATTGCAGAGCACTTGTACAGAAAAGCAAACACAATACACGTGTGTTCTGCTCACAAAGCTGGTATCGACTCCCAAGGTGAAACACATCCTTCTCTGCATTCCCACACTCCTCCTGGGAATCAAAGAGGTAAAACACAGCATCACAGAGCACTCCCGTGGATAAACACCCTGCGTGCTCCCTCAGCACAGACACCTGGAGCCAGGCAGGCTCACCTCTACAGCCCGCTGGGTTGGGTTTGTCTTTTGTCAGCCCCCTACAGAATTGGCGACTGTGATATGACGTCACCCTCTCTCCATGCCATCACAGAAGTTGTGCACCTAGAAGCAGAACTGGGATCAGAAGGTGAACAGTACAAATGATGTTTGGTCTTCCTTTGGGACTTAGCACGAGCCTGTATTTGAGTTATTGTTAGTAAAAAAAATTATAGTAAAAATGCCCAATATACAGATGGCTGTGCATAATGTTCTGCAAGCAACCTCATCGCAGTGTTGGACAGAATCAGTTTCCTCCCACCATGTAACATGGTAACAGAACTCCAAACTCTCCTCTGTGAGCTGTCATTTAATTTGCAAGTAATTGCAATACACGTCAACCTCTAATTCCTATCACAAATAGAAAGTGCCAGCTTCCTGCAGAGATCTATTGCTTTGCACAGCCCTAGAACGATCGAAAGAGCTACTGGGAAATGCATCATTTCCTAGGAGGTCCAGGAAATTGTGTATGTCTGGGGATTTAACTGTTAAAAAAGGGTACTTAAAGACATAATGCAACCATTTGAATGTATGTCTTGAGAGGACAGATTTTGTGTGTACCTCCTGTTTGGACCAGGAGGAGGAGGAGGATACCAGGCAGTTTATTTTGTAACCCAAGCTGTTGTGCACAGCCTTCGCAAAGTTGGTGGCTGGTGGCAGCACTCTTTAGGTTATGTTGCTATTTGAAAAAAACCAATGGAACTCTGGCCTTGGAGTGCACCAAGTGTGAGAGCACTTCTGATGTCAGTCTGAGGTCTCCCTGTAGGACGGCACCTCACCCTTGTGTAAACTGAATGTACACCCTTATGTTCCAACTGAACTGTAGTTTTGAATGAGTTATTAAAATACCAGGAGTTTCGGTGGCTTTTCTAGCAGTTATTGTACATATCCCAAAGGTCCAAAGAACACCGAGGTTTTCTGCAAACTGGAATTTAATACACGCAACAAGGAGCAGGTCACAGATTTCCCACTGAAGTACCTATCATGGCAGGAGGAATTCTGACCTAGCAATTATTCTTTCCTTAGAACGACATCGATGCTGACTGCTTGATCAAAAGACTGCATATTTAGGTCAATATGGTTTTCATCTCCACAGCAGAAGCCAGTATTTACTCTGCTCTCCAGTTCTTTTAATGGCTCTGCTTCAGACTACAGTACAAAATAACACCACCTCTCTCTTTGCCACTGTACTTGACACTGATTAGAAAGATGAGTAACTGCTTCAAAAACATCAGTGTTGCTTCTAACTAAATGAAACATCGCTATTAGCTCCTAAGGCATATCTGACATTGTACATCTGACAAACTCTTGCATTATGGTAGAAGAAAAGAAAAAAACTACCTGTACAGATATAGATATATATTTGTACATGGAGATGAGCATGTCAGACTCTTGGAATGTAATGATTTGATCTTTACTAGGCTATTTGCTATATCAGCTTTTGGAAGACTGGACATTCATCCTTTGGATTTTTTAATTGGGAGTTTGGAGGGGGGTTTGGCCATAATCACAGTGCTATTCAGCTTGTCCTGCTCATATTTCTTCCCCTACTGGAAGAGTTGTTCATGATCATTTCATTCAATTGAATGTGACAAAGATCTCACCTCATGCCAATCATTTTTCAGAAGCATTTGTTTTTGAAGACAGTTTCCTATTTTGACAGATAATCTCTCCTTACTTTTCATATCAATAGATATGGGCCATCCTTACATGCAGACTATAAATCATCAACCTGTTTCAGCCTGAATTTCTT
This sequence comes from Jacana jacana, assembly GCA_013400555.1. NCBI lineage: Eukaryota > Metazoa > Chordata > Aves > Charadriiformes > Jacanidae > Jacana > Jacana jacana. Next base: position 43,124 of record VZTM01016594.1, read on the forward strand.
GTAATCTCTGGCTGCTCCCCTGAGGTCACTAAAGGCTGCCATTGCCAGTGCTATTTATCTCACCATTTTTTTCTCCTCTCTACCTTTTCGGTTCGTTTCATTTCCCAGGCAAACATACTTCTACTTAACGCCAGCAGGTCACCTGCTCTGCAGTACGTGTCGCATCCATCAGCTTCTCTCCTCGACAGGAGGGAGGCACCCTGGGCTCTGCACTGCAGGCACACTTACTAACTATGGCCCTTCAGTTACACTTGTAACCCAGCGAAAAAACACATTGATTGATCAACTGAGGAGAGTAAAGGAAGTCTGGAAGATTAGTAATAAAATCATGGAGTCACGGTTTAGCTTGTAGTTACGGATCAGGCAGGCTTTATGTCTGGAGCCCATCAGACTAGAAAAAATTGTCTTAATTAATCCAGTATTTTTCTATGAAGGAAGCATTAATATCTTCAAAGAGATCTAGAGTCAGCATGGAATAGGTTGTTGCAATCGAAGCATATAGCACACACTAGGAGGTATATCATCCTACAGCAGTAGCCTAATTCTGTCTCATTTTAGGTAATAAAGGGAGTAGTGCTGTGGGGCTTCCATCTTAAGTGGCAAAACAAACGCACCATGAGTAGTAATGACTAAAATTCCCTGATTGCCAAAAGTTCCACTGCGTACAGCATGGCCAGAGTCACAGCCTCTGTACCTTTGGTGGAGAAGATTTAGCAACCTGCAGAAAAAAAAATAATCTCTTGAATCTGTGGCTGCATTTCTTCCCATCATGTTCATGATACTTAAGCCATTTTCTCTTCCATTTACTTTCCACAAAGCTCAGAGGCAGCAGAGATTGTCCTGCTCTATGGTTTTCAGCTGTCTTTCAATCATCAGTAGCCTAACATCAGTATGTTTCTCCTAGGTGAGATATAATCTATTAACATTTTGGGCAGCTTTTTGTGTGCTGCTTTTTCACTGTCGTTACCCAAGTGAGATTTAAGGGACTGGTTTTTAGCTGATTTGTATTTATTTGACAGTACAAAACCATTTTCTCTATTTTGTTCTGTAATTAGTTTTATCAGTATTGGCTTCTTCTTCATAAGAGAAAAAACTATCCAGCCATTGCACATATGTTGTCTCTGTCTTAGATTGCTAAGGTTTAGTTGCAAAGCCATTCTTGTTTCCTGTGGCATCATCTACATTTATCTGTTGATGTTCCTATTTTGAAATAAATTACAGCAATTAAATAATACTGAAGTCCTTGACTAGAATTATCTTTAGCAACTCATTTAACTATGCTTATAAAAACACTTTCATCTACGGATCTTAAAGACTGCTATTACCATTATCTTCTAAGCTGCATCCCACTTGCACCGCAGTGTGTATTCCTGAATGACACACTGCTTTGAAGTCTTTAAACTACACAAGAAAGTCATGGCTTAGGGATGTTTTTGGCAACTAATTGTAGTTTTTGATAAAACTCTTCCAGCTCACTCTGTGAGAACGTAAGTCTCAGTGTTTTGTTTTTTTTTTTTAAGGGATTCATATTTTATTTAGGCCAAGATGAGCTTGTCACTCACTCCTCTCCAATCCCCGACTCCCCAGTAATGTCCTTCACTGTAACTACAGAAACCCTTCTACATGCAGCATCATTTATGTTTCCTTTATGTACTGATCTTTTATGTATCCAGCTCGTTCTGCCAAAAGGTTATACTTGTACATATATTTTTCAGATGTGTTGGTCTGAACTCATTTTCTTCCAGCTGGGAAAGGTCATGTAGGTATGACATGTCTACTGTTTAGACATGACTCTAGGCACTGCTGAGAAGTTGTTCTCCTTTTCCCTATGACCATTTTAACCCCAGGCAAAATGACACTGTCTGATAAGGATTTGCAATACTCTGAATACCCATGTTTTTCTGCATGTAATTGCATCTTGAACAACTGATTAAAGTCATTAGTCCACCACTAGCCAGCTCAATACTCAGGTTATAGGAGTTCGTATGCTCTGCAGATTCTTCAGAGACTTGCACCAGCCTCCCACTGGGCCAATACATTTGATCAGTGATTGACTTGAATTTAAATTCTTTTAAACTCCTGTTTCATGCAGTACAAATCAGAGAACAGTATAGCAAAAAGGAGTAATTGACAGAAATCTTGAGCACATATGTTAGAAGCAGGCTACATGTTTTGCTGGTGTAGTATTTAACACCATCCCCTTTCTCAGCTTGTAAATTGTAATTGGCTGAGTCTCCCCACGAAGAGGGGAATATGTGGGTGGGTGAGATGCTCAGGAAGCATTTTACAGCTCTGTGATTGCACAGGAACCTAACACTGCTCCAAACACTGCTCTTTTACAGACATACTTGAAGGAGCAGAGAATTTTCTGATTTCAGGATGGAGCACATCTGCCATAACAGCTACCAGTTAAATCTTTCTCACGCACCATTTAAACCATCTCAAAATTAACAACAAATAGAAGGGAAAAGAAGGAATAAAATCATGCAGAGAAATCATCAAACAACATATGTAAAGCAAAAGAAAGGGAATACTGATCACAGGCGGTAACATTGCTTCAGAATGCATGGAAGGATAAAAAATACAGGTAGTTTAACAAGTGGTGGAATGGAAAATTCACAGAGGAAGGTCCACCTGTAGGTTTTAAACACAATGCTCCAAGGCCCAGTCTCTGGTTCCAGACAAGCCTACAGCAGAGGGCTGCTGGAAACTGGGTCTGCAAACCCAGAGGAAGGACAACTCTAGTTCTGCAGATTTCTTGCGCTCTTTCTGAAAGTGCCTGCTACTGGTTGATGCCATAGGTAGGCTGGGCTGGCTGTGACCCCATACCGTATTTCTTAAGCTCTGAGAAGAGCAAGGAGCTCAGTAGCACTGGCATTCATCTTTCCTAGTGGCAATAATCTGCCCTTCATTTTATGATACATGTGATGAAGCAACAGCCTAACAGATCTATTTAGGGCTTTTTGAACAGTAGGTGACAGCTGCCGGTAATGTTATTGTTATTATTATTACTGTAGAGAAGATTTCAGCATAAAAATGTTTATAGAGCTAACGTTTCTACAGACTGATTTCACATTGCACCTCCTATGCTAAAATACTCCAGCGAGTAGAACACCACAGTAATTCTAAGATACGCTGAATCCAGAGGTTTCAATACCATCTGTAACAGCTCCCGTAGAGCCAAGCCAATTCCTGAGTAAATACATAGCTCGCATTTCATCTCCCAAATGAGACAGGAAAAGGCCAGTAAGAACATTCCTCATAAGCAAAAAGGTTTCAAACTTGAATAAAGACTTTTAAAACTTACATATATTTTACATTATTGGTACTTGGCTGCGCTGTAATGAAAGCTATGGTCAATAAATATCTCCAGGGAAGGTAAGGATGATCTTTGATATACCCAGCAGGTGGAAGAGTATCAGCATAGGATGCTCTTTGGGTTTGCATCAGCTCATTTTTACTGTGCACTTTGGCTAGTGTTCCAATCCCTGCTACCCCAAGTAGCAGGGTGTATCTAAAACAGCACGAACTTCTTGCAATTTTTGCTAATTTTAACTGCAGTAGTGATGCTGGCTTGTATCCATTCAACATCTTCAAAGTACTCCTTTTTAAACAGAGGCTGCCACAACTACAGCCAACACGTAGCCTTTAATTGAAGTAGGTAGAAAATACGCTCTCATTTGCTTAATGCTGTTTGTTGCTCATGTTCCATACTGATGTACCATTTCATTACAGGATTAGCTAAGTTAGGGCCATGTATTACACAGGCTGCTCACGAAAATGAATGAATAAACTTGGGGCCAATCCCACAGTACAGCACAGCCTCCAGATTATGTGGAAGCAAGACGTTATCTGGCAATACAAATTGGTAAGAATTGGTCGTTGGAAAAGAAAGTATTTTTTCAGACCATTCATTATTTAATAAAGCCTATTCGCCTTAGAATTATTATCTACTTACTTAAATCTTGTTAATGCAGTTACTATTCTTCAAGCATTTATGAAAAAAGATAGGTAAGGTATCTGGTTCCTGTAAATAATATATTAATAAAATTTTCTTCACACAATTCATTCTGCACAGTAATACTGCATTCTTAATAAAACATGCTCTAATTATAATTCCAAATCTCACATTATTTTTGTTATTTGTGTTGCCTTTTTGATAGATTATAATAAAAGCAAATTACTGTATGTTTTAATAACATAGTTGTCAAATAAAGCCATAATGCCCAACTGATGACTAACCACAGTGTATAATTCCCCATAAAAGCCAATTGACAACTGATTTTCTTAAGTCCTGAAAAGAATTCATCACGATTAACACTATTACAATGAAATCCAAAAGAATTAGAAAAGATTTATCTTTAATTGAGCATTTCAGCAAATATTAGACCTCCTGAAGAGAATAACGAAGATGGTTAGAAATGCAGCATCCTTTTCCTTAGTGCATAAGACAGAATCTGAATTACGAGGATGTAACCGAGGGGCTCGGTGCCCTTCTGTAGGTGCATCACCGTTTATAGAGAAGCACGACACGTTGCTCTGAGTACAGAGTTCTCTGCCAACACGCTCAGTTCTGGGATCATCACTGCTCTCTGCAAATCCTCTGCTGGATTTGTTCTCATAAAAAAAAAATGGGGGGAAAAAAATAGGAAAAAATCCAGTAACGTTATGGAAAACAAGAATGAAACTACCAGTAGGTATGCAGTTCATTTTAAAGGTAGTTGCTGTGACAGCCTCAGCTGCCCTCTGAGCACAGTGGGTGGATTTCATGCAGGAGGAGAGCTGGCAAGGAGGCACACAGCTCCTTGGCATGCTCCATGTCAGCCCCGTGCAGGAGGCACCTGGCCTCAGGGGCTTGGAAAGATGCTGTGGAGCTGTGCTGGAAGCCAGCGTGCTGGTACCCAGAACCGAGCACAGTAATGTGAAATGGAAGCTAATGAGGGAGGCAGGCAAAGACCCCCACTGCCCTGAAAATTGGATAATTGGAGCAATAAATTTTTTCAGACCGTATTAAATACAAAACAGGAAAGCCAGTGAGCATGATTATTATGTATCAGCTTGTCCAAGGAACTTTAAGCAGTAATTAAAATAAGACTGCCTGGAGAATTTTTGGTGTGCAGCTCCCCAATGTCATGGTGACAAGCGATTCACGTCCTTCACTGAACTTCAGAAGGGTTCTCCTGGGAAACTCAAAAGTTGTCACTGTGTAATAAGTCAGAAAGTACAAGTGACACAGAGCAGGTGATAAGGAAAAGGTGAAAGGCTACTGCTGTATGAGCATGGGGCAACTTAGTTATGCACGCTGCTCTGCACAGCCCAGAGAACTTGCAGCACAAGGGCAGAAGGATACCAGGCTGGCTTTTAGGCTGCTTCACCTTCTTTTTAAGTAGCTTCCATACTACAGACACTGCCAATGTCATTCCAACAGTCCCTCTCCTACACAAAATATGCAGATCTTCCCTCGTATTTAAGTACAAATCTTTTACTTTACACTTTTTCCAGCATGCAGATCGCAACACCAGCTTCTTTTCTACAGTACCAGATTTTTTCCCCTTTTGTGATTGAAACTAAAAAGAGAACGTTGCTTGTGTTGGTAAAAAGATTGAAAACAAAGCAAATGAGATTGTTCCTGTGCTTTAATGAGAACATCGAAATGGTAAGTTGAGTCATATAAACTAGAGCAGTTCTGAGAGAGATGTCTCAGTTCAGTACAACTACATAAAATTAGAAAGGAAAAGAGAGTCAGGTAACAGCCTCCACCTAATTAATCCAGCTGCATCTACTGGAGTTTCGCCACGTACAAACAAGTAAAGTACAGTGTTAAAATGACATTTGTTTTCCTTGCACCCAGAAACAATGATATCAGTTTAGAAGAACAAAAAGGCATTTAAGATCTTTGTCGTGCTCTTCATACCCAACACACTGAGAGGCAGCTGAACCCTGCAGAGGTGGGCTAGGCAATTCTGTCATTTGGGCACACCCACATCACCTGGGCTCAGTAACAGAGATGGTTTCACTGGAGAAGAAATACTATTCCCAGGTCACAATTTTCTTCCCTATGAATTTCAAAACTGCTATGGAATTATTGATGACTTCTTCAACAATTAGTAGGAATGACCAGGTGGCAAGTAAGGAACTTAGCAGCCAATTTTTCATCTACCTTTGTAACTAAGTTGACTCTAGCAACGAGTCTAATCTGCTCGCTGATGACTTTGCCCTTTCCCCCAGTTTAGTCACAGACCACTGGAAAAGCCTCTTCCTACTCCCATCCCATCATCCCTCCTATTCAGTCCTCTACTGATTTAGTGTTTTGGTCTTTTTCCCCACCCGTATGAAGAAAATTCCTGATCTCATCTTCAAGGGCTTACAGAATCTTCTTTCTCTATTTGAGCTCTCATCTCCCTTTACTCCTATCAGGTGCATTCTCTTCCAGATCCCTTTCTCTGCTGCCTCCTTAGGGATAGATCACAGAGCTCCAGGTAACATGCAACCTGTGACAGAGCAGGAAAGGAAAAGCTGACAAGACCATATTTCAGGAGCTTTGTTCTATTCCTGGATTTTTTAATTGAAACAAGTAGTTGTTGATCAACATGAGAAATTACACATGAATGTGCTGACATTTACAAATTCCTGAGGATATGGAAGCTCAGCTGGTGGGGAGTCCAACATTTCTAAACTGCTAGATATCCAGCTGGGGGTGTAAGATGTCTAGAAGTCCCATATTAGAAATCCAGGTTCCCCTGAGAAATTGGCTTAAGCTGCAAATGTTAAGCCATCCATCATCACAAAGCTGTGAGCCTTGAATCCAAACCTGGGGTTGTGATTTGCTTCCTAGTGCAATGGTTTAGGCTTCCTGGCTCCCCATTAGCTCCAGCAGATTGCACTGGAGCACAAAGCTAGTTCAAGCTGATCAGAGCCTAGAAGCCATATTCCACACTATTCTGTACAAACACATCCCTCAGTAAGTTATGTGTGTATATGAAACAAACAGAAAAAAAGCCTCAACCAACTCCATTAAAAAAACCCCAACCAACCAAACCCCAAACTGATAAATAGCTTAAAGACAGGTTTTTGTCGAGTAATTGCAATGTCAGCGTGCAATTTTCAGGTAAGAGGCTGAAAGGTAATGGAAAGCACAGCACTGCTTGTTCAAAAGCCAGTCTGACAGGGATGCAAAACTGACAGTAACACAGGCAACTAATAATCCATTTGTTCTATAATGAACAGAATGGTCAGATCCTTTAGAAAATGGTACAGAGCTTTGTATAACGCACTAACTCGAAAACTGTTACCTTATTTACTGTTCTCCATAAAACAAGAATGAGAGCACTTGCTTAAATGGAATGCCAGGTGTATCCTTGTGAGCTCTGCTCAAGTGGGTAACGACAGCCAGACTTACAGTCTTCCTCCCCCTGCTCAGTTTGGGGGGGCTGCCTTTGCTATGAAAAGTACTAAATAATCCACGTTGGTTTCTCTTCGTTGCATGTATTTTTGCACCCATGTCGTGGTTTTGACCAGTCAGACAGATGATGACCTCTCCTCCCCCCCCCTCACTAAGGAAAAGAGAGGAGAGGAAAGGATTAAAGAGATTCAGGAGTTNCTTGGTATAATCAGGCCTTATCACTGTGAGACGGAACACTCTCTGAACAATGTGCTGTTCATTTCAGACTTCAGTCAGTTAGAAGAGGCCCAGCTAAAAAAGTAAAACTGCTGAACAGAAAATTGGTTTGTTTTGCCTCAAACCAGGACAACCTGTCACCGTATCCAAGGAATATGTTCCTGGATTTAAATCTATGGTTCATGACAACTACTGGGAAGTGCTTAAAAAATAACACAAACCCAAAATACAGCACTATTGCTTGTGGGTGTCACCGTCAGAAAACAGGAGTGAAGGGAGTAATTTATTAAGTTTAGTGAAAAGGAAGCCAACTACTGAAACAACTTCCATCCATGTAGAATAATATTAGTTATTTAATACCATCAGTCCTCATATTTCAAATTAATTACCAGGTGAAACTGGAAGAACGGTGCTTTTCTTTATCTAGCAAAAGGAAAAATGTCTACTAAAACCAGCTTGCTTAGGTAGCATCTCTGTCCTGCTTCATGGGAATCAGGGCACTGGTCCTGCTTGAAATACAGGGTGATTATCCCCAAACAAAATGAGAATCTCCTGGATTTACATTAAGCTGGAGGCCAAGTATGGTTTGTGTGTACGTGCATGTCTCTGTCTATGCACGTGTGTACATACAGGGAGAGGAGTCGGTCATCTAAGACAAGTGTGGCTGGTTGCAGACTTTCACAAGAGGATTGCCACACTCTTGGAAAGAAAAAGAAAAATCAGAGCATGGTCGTCACATGAATCACACACGTGACGGTCCGTGCTCATGCTTCCACAATTTAGATTGTTTTCATTGTTCCCTCTAGGCTTTTTTTCCGGCTATAATTAGAGTTAATCACATTTCAAAGTACCAAGATAATTATCTCCATGTCAAATTAGCTATTTTCAATTGAAAGTCTATTTCTGCTTAATTTTTCCCATCTTGAAAGCAAAGCAGTGATCCCCAGATCTTTTATGTCATTTCTTTATGAACATCAGGTTACGATAAGCTACTTTCTGAACCACTGCTTGAATGCAATTTATTTTACATAGCTTTGCATAATAAAATGGCATTTTAGATAACTTATTCAAAGGGCAGATACTAATTCTCTGAAGACTTCATTAAATCACTCTTTTCATGTTAAATTAATGTGCCAAGTTAATTTTGGAATAAACAAACCAAGATATTTAATTGCTTTGTGATAAATATGTACTACTTAGAATTTTGTCACACAGCTTCTCATTTTAAACTCCGTATCTTTCTATGTGTCTCAAGAGATTTCAATTTGTATTATTTACTAGTACACACAATAAGACATATTTAATAACTGGTAACTCCACACACACACACAAAAAGTAATTTTCTTTTTAATAGTTATTTTTAATTACTTTTTATCCTGTGTTTTCCTAAACTACGAATAAATGACAAAAGGGTTTTTCTCAGAAGTCAGTTGTAAACAAATTAACAGGGAAGAACTGGAGGATAATGATCAGCTTTCACAAATGGGAACTGATGTTACAAACTGCAAATGCACACAAACAAGACGGCAAAACTCAGAACTGAAGCCAGGCTTACTTTATCCCAGGGTGGTCTGCTCCAAAACCACACCATACAAAAGTCAGTTGGAAACTAGCTCAACTGATTTTTGAGTCTGAGCTCTAGAAAATGGAGTCAAATCAAATTACACAACCCTTGCTCCATGTTTTAGAAGTCCTAAGATGCTCCACGTGGTTATTTCATGACTGATCCTGCAAATGCTCCTTTCAACCTTTGTCGCTGGGTAAAGAAAACCACCACCTTCTAAATCGGTGGGTAGAAAGATACATATGCACTGCTAAACAGTAATTAATGCAGACTCTTTAGTAAGAGGGAGATCTCAATGAGCTTTACTGGCACAGCAGCATAGAGCAGTTCAGCAACAATTATTTACTAACACTCTTAAGAAGGTCAAAGCTTTAACTTGAGATTTTAGAAGCGAAAGGTACCTGTGACAACCATCAGTACTTATTATTATTGCTGTAACAATATGGTTTGATGCATGTTTTACTTTGTTTCTTGGTAATATTTCATATTAATTTTAAAGGATACAAAAATCCATCGCAATAGTAGTACTTCACACTGATTTATGCAAGCATAATTTTGGAATTAGTGCTCTTTGATGTTTTCTTCTGATTGGGTTGTAAAACATTCTGGAGAGTTATTTAATTTTTTTAATATCTTTTCAAGAAAATTACACTCAGCTATAATAAATTATTTCATTACTTCAGTTACCAACAAATAACAATCTTCTCATTTAGGGTAGTTTTCCAGCATGTACTACCAACCAAAGGGAAGGAACACCCAAGCTGAACCGTCAGCTAGATACTGATAGCACCTTTTCAACTAGAAAATTATGTCACAGTTTTGTAGCTGAAATGTTTCCAGTGAAATCTCTGTAGAGAACAAGGGAGATACTTGCTTATATTTAGGGAATTATATTTCTGCCTGGAAAACAATGGATGCTGATCGGTTGTTAGACTATCTGTAGTAGATATTGGTTGTAGGAGAACTTGCCCTCCTTGTGCATCCATCCTCATCCAGCTGCAGCATTGGAGCACCTTCAGCCCGGGTAGGGACATGAGGGTACAACACACCCTGTCAGAAGCACAGAGAGGAAGGGAGCCAGAATCTCCATCCCTCTGAGATTTATGTTGCCATTTTTCTCTTACGATCTAGCAGCTTCTTAGCAGCTAATGTGGCACTACAACTAACGTTTTACTACGCCTTTCTAAGTGATTCTCACTGTGCTCTAAGGATGCTTATCTGAGCATGGCATGTAGGGAGAACCTACTTGAGGGGTCACAAGCATACTTAACCATGATCTACATCTCCGACAACCTGCTCTCTTCTGGTGAGTATGGGTACATTAAGAAGAACAATGAGATTCATGATTAAACTACATTAATGGCAGAAGGCACTCAGTATAAGTTACATTCATGAAAGGTCAGTGAACTTTGTTAAAGTGCAGGAAAAGCATAGAGCAGAGACATTCTATACTTCTTAAAAGGATACACAAAAAGGTGTGTTCAAGTTCTTTCAGGACAGAGTCAGCATTATGATAAATAACAATCCCCCATCAGAACAAAGATCAAAACGTGCTTAATTTTAAGCACAGATTTCACCACTTTAAATCCAAGAACACTAGAGCTCACCAAACTCAAACAGGGAATACACTATCAATTCAGAATAATCTAAACATTACTGAGAGTGAAGTACCTGCCCAAGTGCTTCATCAACTCAGGCTGAAATAATGTACATAGGGAACTAACAACTGATATCATCTTGGCTTTATACACATATATTTGTACTTATTCAAAAATAAACAAGCATTTGTCAAAACACTCCTTTTCTCAGTGGTAAAAAAAAAGTATGTTCAAGTTTGAAGATTGTGTGAAAAAGCAAAACTGGCTTGTTTTCCATCCTCCACACACCAAAGCAAACGGAGTGTACTCTGCACACCTATGGGAATGCAGCTTATTCAGAAAAGTCCTCAAAGGGTAAGTCTCTGGTCTACTTTTGATGATGTTAAATTCTCTTCTCTTGATCATAAAACCTCATTATTTAGCTGAATGCAGAGGGAGAATGAAGAGCAAGGGGATGGTCAAGCAAGCACAGAAAGTATACATGCTAATACGTGACCAGGTCCTGAACAGCATCCGATTGTGAACACCGGCATTTCTCAATGGGATGAAAATTTGATGATAGGTTGCATGTGCAATTGAGCAACACAAATACCTTATTCTCAGCTGCATGAAGGGCCAAGGCTGCACTTCTGAAAATAATTATTTTTTTGGAATACACAATTTTGAGGGTCATTGCCCACAGATTGCTGAAAATGCTTTCTCTGGGAACCTAGACTTATTTGTTTGGCCATGAGTTTCTATTTCACAGTGCAAGATAAGGCCTATTTGCTGCTATTGCCCATCACAATGTAATCAGCTTCTGTTATTATCATCAGTTTATTCATTCTTTTGTAGCATACTGTGCCGTGCTCAAGTTCAATCAGAAGAGATTTATCCTAGGAATGACTTGTTTGTTGATTTGCTTGCTTCCCCTCCTCCCAGACAACACACTCATGGAGGGACATAGGTGGGCTACAACATTTTAATTGTTTCCTAACCCTAGCATGTAGCTTCTGGAAAAGTCTTTCAACTGATGTCTAATTCTCTTTTTTTTGCAGCATAGGATTAATATCTTGCAGCTTCTGCCTCTTCACATTAATATACATTGCTTCAATGTAGGGTAAACAAAGTGAGAAAATGAGGGCACTGCTGCCTACCTTTGGGAAATGCTGCCAAAGGCAGCTGGTCAGGGCCAAAGAGAAACTCAATTCTCCTGCAAGCGCTTGTCCCGTGGAGAAGGTTAGCTCTAAGACAGCCTGGCTGAGCACACTACCATCTTGGCATAAGTGGTATTTTCTGCTATAAGCTTTATAAAACTGTAAGCCTTCTTTCCTATATTTACAGCTACCCAGGCACTTTTTCCTATTACCAGAAGCACTTCAGGGGTTTGCTAATGCATTGGAAGCACCTTTCTGATAAGCCAACATAAATAGGTACAGCAATAAATCAATAAGCATTATGCTACTCCGTGATGTGGAAGGGGGTCGTTTCATTACGCTGATTAAAAAGAAAATAATGAAAAAACAATGCACATTCTAATAGTATATGAAGGTGCATTTCTATGTATAGAGAATCTGAGGTACATTATACCTTGATAGGGCAGGAAAATAATTACAGGATTTGCTACTCACCAAAAGCAATCAGTACCGCCTGACAACTGTCAGGGTAGGGTCATTAGAGAGGGTTGCTTTAGAAGACAATGTACCTTATGAGGAAGATGGAGGCATTATTAAAGCATAATGCACACGCAGAGTGATGCATGTGTTACATGGTGACAAGCTAATGCTTCCCAGGAAAAGATATTGTTTTAAACAGAGCTTTAATTATTTAATTTCCTTGTTCATGTGTGCAAAGCTCTAGCCAAGAAGGCATCTTGTTCTATATCAGTTTAAATAGCACCTTTCTCCTATCTAATTGGTAGCTCCTATTTAATACTCTATTGCCATCAGAAAAACAAAAACTAATTGCATTAACAAAAAATTAACTGCATTCATTAACAGAAGTTTTGTTTCTATAGCACAATGAAGATTGTGCTTGAAAAGCTGGACCAACATGTTAAAGGACCTACTTTTTATTATTTATTTAGTAGATTTGTTCAATAAAATTGGCCTCTTCCTTTAATTAAACACATTTTATATTTTTATTGCCATTGCATAAAGTCTAAACGTCACAACAGGGAATACATTATTGAGCCACAACACACTTCCTAGATGATTGAAAGCACTTCATTTCACCTCAAACGTCACAATGCTCTAGAGAAGGAGAATATGATGGTTATTATTAATATTAATTATCAATATTGTGCTTTTACGGTAACAGTCTCCCCCAGTGAGTCTCGCCAGCTCTGGATCCAACTCACCCTACCCTCTAAGTCAGCCCCTACTGGCAGGTTGTGACCCTGTGGAGCCCCTCTACATGGTGGGAAGTGTCCAGTGTCCCACACTGCCAAAGCAGCTTCTCTCCAACCATAGCAACAACAGCTAGATCTTGGCAAGACGCAGCACCAGAGTCAAGCCTCAGCTCAGTTCCAAAGACCTTAATATTGAGTAAATGAAATATGAGGGGAACAGAACACTGTATCATAGGCTTTGCACCTGATTCAACCAAACTGAACACTGAAACTCAGAAATAAACCAAATGAAAGCTCTTCTTGCCAGCCCCACAGAACATGAGGTCCAGAAAGGGTTTCCTAAACATTGCAGGGGCTATTCCAAACTAAAACATTGTCAAGGAAGCAGGAGAACACTATCCAGCTTTTGTTTCAGACACCTAAGTCCCAAGGGCACAAATAACCATAGGGTCTGCCTAAGTCACTGAGATACTCCAAGTATCCCAGTGTGAGCTTCAACATGCAAAGCAGCTTTACAGGACAACAGGTTTGTAGCAGTCTGTCTCACCCCAGTACTGTAACTCCTTCCTTTTCATTATCTGAAACACAGGGCTTCCAAGGTCTTTCCTTCTCTATTCCGTCTTTCCACACCAAAGCCTGGGCTCTATCAACATTTCTCTTAGTGATAGTCTCTACCTTTGGGATGGTTAACAAAAACCTTGAAGAATCTTGGGGGGAAGGGGGTTGTTTTTTTGTGGCTTGGCTTTTTTCTCCCCCCTCCCAGGCTCTATTTACTTCGGTTGTAGCACACGTGAGTTTGCCTATTCCTTTCCTACTCGTTCGCACACCGCTCCTTTTTACACACTCCCACATCTGCCACTCAGTTTTCCAAAAGAAGAACCCGCTTTCCAACGCATCCTCCTCTCTCTGTTCCCTTCACCTGCCCACACGTGATGGACATGTTTGGACAAGTGCATTTTCCCAATCCCATCGTTATTCTATGTGCTGACTGGGAGACACGACAGAAGTAAAGGAAGGGAAATAATTTCAGTCAGATTGTTAGGACTTGGTTTTGGTTAAAAAGAGCCTCTGAAAATGTCTATATCAATTATAATTTAATCTTCTTTGTGGTCATTTAAAATTTTATCCAATCATGGTAGTTTTTTGCAACATACCTCAAAAAACTTCCTATCTGCAAAATTTTCCTCTATTTACACTCGCTGGTTCTAAATGCTGCTGCTCTATTGATTACTATAATTCAGCTCTAATTGCACTTTTACAAAGCAGAATGAATAGATTACAGTTGAGCTAGGAGGAAGCCAGACATCAATTATTAATATAACAGTGTTGGCCTTTCCCATGTCTGTATTATTTACCTTGGGGAGTTTAGGAACCTGCTGAATAATATTTATTCTTGTAAATTAACCACTTCAAAATATTTGTTTCCATTAAGAAAAGCAACCAGACTAATAAAATACACTTTCAGGAAATGCAAACAAGCCCTCAGTGTCTGTAATGATATGTGAAAGCCCAATGTACTTTCTCAGAAGGAGGCAGCCCTGGTATTTCAGAGAGCAGCCTATGTATTTTTCACCAAGAATAAACACAGCTGGTTGATCTCCAGATTAGCTTGCGGCAGGGGGTCTTTGGTTACTGTTTCAGTCATTTTTATTATTGCCAGCCTATTTTAGCCTCGACAGGGATCCCAAAAGTGGGCTGTTTCAATAAGGAGGAAAAGCTATGGGTAAAGCTGGTATTTCCTTAGTGCACTCTTTTGTATTTACAGGGCAATTACACTAGGTCCTGTTTCCCAGGCATATTTTGTCCAGCACAGTGGCCAGAACCACCCCCCTGCTGGTTCTCTCCATGGTCCCACTTCTTGCCTGTGCATCTTCTGCTGTTTTGCTCCAGCAATCTGCATTTCCATTAACAACAGTTAATATTGACACAGTTTATACTCTAACCTTAGGGCCTATGGCTCTGGCTGATGATTTGGCTATATTGATGTTTATTTGCTAAGCAAGGAAAAATGCAAATCGTTCCTCTGACCTTTGTCTCTTCGCTTTGGATACCTCACCTGCCCAAAGTACAGAGTCATCCCATTTCTGCCACGAGTTTAGTGACTGAAAATGAACAGCATGATCTGACTTGGTGAAGAACCTGACTGGCCAAAGCTCAGGGGCTGACAGTTTGCAACCACATGCACAGACCCATCAAGAATTTAACCTAAAGAATGAATTTCGGAATTGTCTGCAGGCAGAGAGTATCAGCCACAATTCCCCTTCAGTACTTCACCACCATTTTGAAGAGGGCTCACATGACACACAGATCCTGTGATCTTGTTCTATAGGTAGAGGTGACACCTCCAGTGACAAAATTCTATGCTTAAAAGCTATTGTTTCTGTAATGAAAATGTTTGCCAAAGCTAATTCTGTAAATTTCCATTGTATCATAATCAGAAATGCACCGTACAGTAATTAATTAGTTAGCCATTTGCAGCTAGGGCTGGAGGCATTCATTATCTTTCCAAAAGCATGCATACCACCATCTGCAACATCCACTCAATATTTTGGCTTTGAATAAAATAAAACGTTTAACACATTGGCTGCTAAAAGTTAGTAGATTTGTTACAGAACCATAAAATATGAATTTAGTTGTGCTGTTCCTTTGAGAGTACAACCCCAGCATTTGCCACTATATAGTCTCTCATCAGGAAGCCTGGAGGAAATCCAATGAAATCTGTGCACAGTATTCAACTGCTATTCAACTAAAAGAGTGTTAATCCAGCTCTTTTCTCTATCTGATTAGGGAAAATCAGCCATTTCTACCCATTAGGCATCTTTTGTCTGCTCCTGCAACATCTATGTTTCTATTTCTTTTCAATTCTTTGGAAATAATATCAGTGTGGTAGCAGTCTAGTAACTGCATACCTGTGCTAAAAGCTTTGGGGTAGATTGTACCTAAGAAAGAAAACAAGATGCTCCTACTCCTTTGATTTACCCAGGAACTGATTAGAAACCCTCTGAGCGACACAATCCTTGGTACACGGAGACTCTCATCAAAGATCAGGGAAGACTGGTAGCACTGGCCTGATTAGATCGCTCTTCCCAGAGGTGCTATCCTGAGGAGGCTGTCTGGTGCCTCCAAGCCTTCCAGTTCTCTCCTCCAATGTATTGATTACCAGGGGCCCATGGACCATCTGCACACCCCTCATCCTCACCATCTCTAAACACCTGACAGGCTGCTTCCTGGAGATGAATATTTCCTTACCTCGTTTCAGAGTTAGAGCTTCCCAGAATATAATCCCAATTGTGCAGACAAAACTGTCCTGCTTGTTTCTGGGTGTGCAATTTTGAATTTGGCCATGCTAAAGCCAAGGGAACTGGCCTAACCATCAAGAAGCATCAGCAAGCGCTCCGTCCTCCATACAGAGTTTGATCATCGGTCATCTGCAAATTATATTATTGGCAATTTTATACTTACTTCAAGATTATAAGTAGAAATGCTGAATATCATTGATTTTGATACTGATTCACTAAAAGGTCAACTCAGTGATTCCTCATTAATAAATATTTATCATGATCTAAGGGTCTGGCAGTTCTTAAAACACTTAGATCTATTTTAACAATGTTGCACAGTGCTAGCTTTGCCTAAGAAATCAAAGCTCAAGCCATCACTCCGTTCACATCAACCAATCTCTTCAACAGTTTTTTAATTTATTGACCAATTTCAGATATTTTATAGTGCTAGACACCTGAAACATGTTACAATCCTCCAATTTCAAGAAAATCAGTAATAAAAATAAATAAGCTCTTCTAGAAAAAACCTCCCAAAGAACACGTTTCAGGTATGAAATGGACTCTTAACCACCAGAGAAATCACACAAGGGACCAAACTCAAGACAAACATTTCATAGGGAAGCAGATTGCACTGGTCTGACTCTACACCAAGTCACCTCATCAACCAGAATATTGTCCAGTGCTAAGTCAGTAGCTAACAACTCTACATTTAAATAATTATACAGGTACTTTGTATGGAAAGAATGAAACCAGGTTTATTTGAAAACTATTTTTAAAACAATGTGAAAAAAAAAATAATCTATGAAAAAACCACCAACAATCATCAGTCAACAACAGCTTCTCTCTACAAGATCCATACATTATGGATCCATACATTTCTCTTGTTACTCCCCTCACATGAGATATCATTGACTTGATCTGGACATAAGCTTTCAATGCATTTGTCCTTTTCTTTCCTCCCAATTTTCCCCATAAAGCCTTGAGGTATTGGACAAATCTATCTCTGTTTAGTTAAAACTTTGCTTTTCCTTCAAGAAATGGGCATTAAAAAAAAATAAATAAAAAAAAATGCTTTAGTCTTAACCTCAAAGAATCATAGAATGGTTAGAGTTAGAAGGGACCTTAAAGATCGTCCAGCTCCAACCCCCCTGCCCTGCGCAGGGACACCTCCCACTAAAGCAGGGTGCTCAAAGCCCCCATCCAGCCTGGCCTTAAAACACCTCTAGGGATGGGGCTTCCACAACAACAAAAGAGGAGAAAAAGGAACAGGAAACACCCATTATTTATTAAAAAAACAACAACAACAAATAAACAAACAAAACCCAACACACCCAAAAAACCACCTAAAACCACAACAAAAATGCAGAAGATATGTCTTTGTTTAGGTGAGCCTTTAAAGACACTTGTGAATATCCACTTTCTTACATGATACAAACCACCTTTACTGCAACCTGCAAGTAGCAGCCTATTATATCTTGAACAGATACACTGTTATTAACAGCAAATTCCTCCTCCCAAACAAAGTCCTTCCATGAATATTTATCTACATTCAAACAGGAATGTCTCTCATTTTTTGAAAAGAATTCATGAACTTTAATAGCATCTTCAGACAACTTCATAGGTTTATATTTCCCTCAAGTAAACAGCTTCACATTAGCATATGAATGCTATTATCCATCCTTTAACTTTGCCAGACACTGACCACTTTGTTAAATTTTTAATAGCTTACCCATGAGTTTTTTCATTAAACATTTTTGATCTAGTGTTAGCTTTGATGTTAGCTTGAGAAAGAATTTTGCCTGTTTGCATATCAGTGAGCTAAAACTTACCCAGAAACACTTTACACCAGCCTAAATTACAAAAAAGGCCTTACGCAGCTAGACTGACTTCTCTTGTAACACAGGGATCCGAGGAAAACACAGTAAGTACCATGATGGACAGAAAGATATTAGAACCTGAACTGCATGTGGCACCATCCTCATTCTTTCTTTCTGCAGCACAATGAGGTGGTTTTATTTAATTTGAATGTTTCACAGAAAATGTCTCTGAATCCCAGGGGAACTTAATGAACATGTATAAATGCAGACTTACATTTAAGAGAGGAGTGAGATAAAGAGACTCCCTTGGTATCTTTGAAGATAAATAAACATTATTTATTTACATCTTCCCATTATCTTTGTTAATATCAACAAGTGCCTGATATCATAGAGATGGACAAATTTTTTCCTGTGTGGAAAAGATCTCAAACACCGGGATTTCTGAGGCCACTGGCAGATCTCTAACACCATATAAGATTCTGCTATTAAAAGTGCATATTCAAATTCTTCCTAAAGAAGGGAAAATGTAAGGATGAAAAGATCCTTCCCTCCCAACCTATTTCACTTTTGTTTCAACCTTAGATGACTAATCTGGAAAGCAGCAAATAAGCTTTTTGGGTTTTTTTAATATGAGAATATCGTTATCACTAATTAACAGCAAGGCTACATGGGACATTTTTCATCTAAGTCAATGTGCACACTCAAGTTATATCAAAGTCTGTATTTTCACATGCTTGAGAAAAACAACTGCTTCCTTTGGTATTTTCATCTGTTCATAAAGTGATTCCTGCTACCAAAGCTGTATGTTCGTATCTACACACTGCTGCAAGTCTCAGTCTAAAGAGTTAATGAGAGTGACTCTTCTCACAACATGAAATGCCACCCAGCAGATCTACGCAACAGGTGCCTCACAAGGTTGGCAATAATTAGATAATCCACCCTGATATAGGAAGGGATTTGCATGCATTTGTTTTCACACCTCCTGCAATAGATGTAGCCCCAGAGCTTTCTTGGATTAACTCAATTATTCATTATTGTCTGTTTATCAGTCTCCTTATGCCTGAAATGAATTTCAGAGTAAAATAAAGCAACAAGGAACTTGCTACCGCAGTAGACTCAAGTTCTTCACATGACTGCTCCAATTCCTGATTTACACAGGGCAAATGGGAATTGCCATATGAATCAAGCCAATGGTCCAATTCATCCTTTACCCTAAGATGCATCCTAGCAAGGAACCAATTGCTCCACAATAGGAAATGGTGGCTAACCATTTAGAGAGGCAGCTTTCCTTCCTCTCTCCCACACACCAATTGAGACACTGCTTCCAATGAAGTGTGAGAGTTCACACCCCCTCCAGAAGAAAGTCCAGAGTTGAATTGTGCTGGTTACCCTGGCTCTGACTCTGGCTAAGAGCCAGCTGCAGTCCCTCATGAAGTTTCTCACACTTGCCAGCTTCCCCTTTTGCCCAGCACTCCATTATTTTCAGTACCGGTCTAGAAGTTCATCTCCCAAGATGCAGACCAGACAGTTGCTTACTGTGAATTTTTGCTGGTTATTTACCTGTTCCTATAGTTTTTAAAATGTCCTTAAAAAGACCACTAAAATCAGGGCTAAAACTGGATAGAGACACTTGCTGTTTCCCCAGTTATCTCTAGGCAGATACCTGGGGAGCTGCAGGGTGCACTCAGCTCTTGTAGCTGTCACCAGGTTGTTTTAACTTAATCTTAGCAAACTGTTGCACTCCAGTCTGTATCAATAGTAGGAAGAGTGCAGCGATGAGAAGCTGAAGTCTTCTCTAAGTGATTTTAATTAAGAGCCTGTCACCATCTGAATTATTATTAATGTTACTTTAGGAATTACATTGCAGCATAAATTATTATAATAAAGAAGCCTGGCAATTACGATCTTAGCCAAAGTGCCTGAAACAGGTTTAGCCTGCATTATGTCTATTGGGCCACTGGGGAAAAGGAAATTCAGAGATTGCTTCCGTCTGGAAGAGGAGCTGTGACGATGCCAAACACTTTCATAACTAAGTGCTGTTTAGCTACGGAGGAAGTAATGCCCTGTCCCCACCTTGGAAGCCCATGGCATTCCCCGTGGCTCTCCCATGGTTCTTCACCCAAACGTTCCCTCCTGGGGTCCCCATTCCCCACTCTTGCTCTGTCACTGTCTCCAGCTCCCCTCTGTCTGTGCTTGCTGTCTCTTACAAACACACCTTGGGAGAGGTGGTGGAGCCGAAAGCCTCATGTTCCATGCTCTCATCCACAAATACATACATTAGTTTGAAACGTGAGAAGTGACTATGTTTGGGGTAAAAATGGCAGATGTGTAGTCAATTCATGTTATAAACCAGCACAACTATCAACTGTTTTTATTCTCAACCCATGACTCTACTTTAACAAACCATGAGAAAAATCAGGCAAAGGCCAAAAACTCACGGGCACAAACTTGAACATAGGAACTTCATCTAGACACGAGGAGGAACTTTCTTACTTCGAGGGTGGTGGAGCCCTGAAACAGGCTGCCCAGAGAGGTGGTGGAGCCTCTGTCTCTGAAGACATTCAAAACCCGCCTGGATCCATTCCCGTCCAACCTGCTCTGGGGGGACCTGCTCTAGCAGAGGGGTTGGACTGGATGATCTCCAGAGGTCCTTTCCAACCCCTTATCATTCTGTGATTCTGCAAAAAGAGAGTCTCCCACCAAAGACTTTGACACAGGCTCCCAGGAGTGATGCTGAGTGCGAGGGGATCCCTCCTGCTTTGAGTGGTGACAAGTGGCTGCTTTGCTGGCTGCGCCACAGCTTCCTGATGGCCGTTTCATGGCACTGCTTTCACCAGCCACAGTAAGAAGAGCAGAAGGAAGCTGCTAGTCCTACCAAGTACACAGGGTACAGCACAAACACCCACACGATGCTGTGACTTCAGCAGATGGGCTGGATGCACACCAGGTGGGGAGCTGAAATGCCACCTGCTTCCAGCCTGTGATGAACCCAGAAAGTCCTGTCTCGATGTCTGACCTCAGGTACAATTGAAGGACTGGGTTCTCTTTTTTCCCCCCACTCCTTATAGCTTTTAGAGAAACACAAGCAGTAACACTAGGAGAAACCATGTCACAGCTGGACCTAATAACGACTTGTGTGACTCACTGCTAACAGGGCAGCCCCAGACTCCACCCAACACAGCACCAGAGAAGTGATGTGATGCAAAAAGCAGAACTGGATCGTGATCCTTAAGCTCCCCCTGCCTGCATCTGCAAGCAGGCAGCTGTGCTGGCTTAGCTAAAACACCCAGAAACCTGCTTCACGTGTAAGCTAATCAAAGGAACTTTCTCCTACTGGATTCATATTTTCCTCATATGTCCAGACTGAGATTCCTTGCCCTTTGCTCCAGAAATTTCAGTTATTTAATCTGCCAAAGCATGCATCCTGGCACACGACCTGCAGCTGCAGCTGGTTTTTCAGCAGGCAGATGCAATGTTTTTACTGTACCCCCAAGGCCAACCTAAATGACAGCGAGAACAAGTGAGCATAATACAAAACTCAAACCCTAAGTAAGAGAGAAATAATCTTGACCATATGATTTGAGTGAACTTGAGTGACTAACAAAAATGTGCAATAATTAAAGGAGAATTGAACATTTTAATTTTTTTCACATTTAGAGCTTTTTTTTTTTTTTTTTTTTTTGCTAAGAGGTACTTAATTACACAATTCTCTAATGCTGGATATCTGGATATCAATTTTAACCTCCATGTTGGTTAAGTCCTTAAAAACTGCAGTTCAAATTGTAACATTTAATTCTAGATTGTCAGCAACGCAGCCTTCAGAAAATATATAGCTCTCAGGTGAAAATTTGTCACTGCCTCGGGATAGGGGCAGAGTTTCACTTCTGCAGGCAAAACTAAATTAATTTACATAATTTGTTTCAAATTGCTGTATCATGTCAGGATGTGGAGAACACCATAGTGGACTAATTTCCTTACAGAGTAATGTAAGTATAAATAAGTCAAATCTCACTGTATTTTTCACCAGGAAAGAGAGTCTTAATCAATCTCTTATTATTCAATCTATTATTATTTTCATACGCTCACCAAGGCTTCATCTTACATCATTTATTTTCTGCAAAACAATCCATTACCATTTCAGACAGCCAGGGCCTAGCCTGCATTACTTGTGTTTCATTCCAAAAGCAGCATTACATGTTGGTTGGAAAGCACATAAAACTATGTTTGTACAGCTGAGGTCATTTTTTTTTTAACTCCAGTCTGGGTCTGCACAGTTCATACACACCACCACCATCATCATCAATTCACAGCTCTCTCTACAAAATGTGCCTGGCAAGAAAAGCTTCAAGTGTGCTCAGAAAAAAATAAAGCAAATCTTCACCTTTCACAGCTGGGTCTTGTCCAGTAGATCTGATTAACTGGTTTGGCAGCCGCTCTACCAGAAAGCCACACGCACAGCATAATGCAGTGCTACTCTACAACTTTATCTTCATGTAAATCATGAGATTGTTTACAGATACTCAGAAATGATAGATACTCTTAGTCTTCAGATCAGAATCTCTTTCAAATGAGCATTAAAATAATGGCTGTTCTCTCTTCTACAAACAGAGCCAGGCGGTGCTACGCCCCCAAGCACCAGAGTAAATTCACCCCCGATGCCAAGGACCTTCACTGAGACTCTCACATGTAAAACGGTGCCAAGGGTTTGTACTTCCATCAAGCATTTTTTTTCCAAGGCACTACCTCAGCCTGCAACTCCAGATGTGTATCACTGCTTAGTGCTGTTCTTTCTAAATCCATCTCAAACCACATTATATGCATGGACAAATTTTCTGGGTCGTTTTTGTGCTTCACCCAAGGGGCAGCTATATTTGAATGGTGGTTGAAATGACTTCTTAGAATCATAGAATCATTTAGGTTGGAAGAGACCCTTGGGATCATCAAGTCCAACCATCAGCCCTACTCTACAAGTTCTCCCCTACACCAGATCCCTCAACACCACATCTAATCTACTCTTAAACACAGTCAGGGAGGGTGACTCCACCACCTCCCTGGGCAGCTGATTCCACTGACTGACCACTTTCTCTGTGAAAACCTTTTTCCTAATGTCCAGCCTAACCCTACCCTGCTGCAGCTTGCAGCCATTCCCTCTTGTTCTGTCACTCATTGCCCATGAGAAGAGTCCAGCACCAACCTCCCTACAATGCCCTTTCAAGCAGTTGTAGAGAGTGATGAGGTCTCCCCCCAGCCTCCTCTTCCTCAAACTAAACAGTCCCAACTCCCTCAATCGATCCTCATAAGCCTTGTTCTCCAGGCCTCTCACCAGCTTTGTTGCCCTCCTCTGTACTCGCTCCAGCACCTCGATATCTCTCTTGTGTTGAGGTGCCCAGAACTGGACACAATACTCAAGGTGTGGCCTCACCAGTGCTGAGCACAGGGGGACAATCACCTCCCTGCTTCTGCTGGTCACACTATTCTTTATGCAAGCCAGGATGCCATTGGCCTTCTTGGCCACCTGGGCACACTGCTGGCTCATGTGCAGCCGCCTGTCGACCAGCACCCCCATTCTTCATGTATGCTGTATACAAAGCAATATGGTATCATGAATAAATTATTTTTTCAGTGTCTCACATTTAAGATGCAATAAAAATAATTCCAGGGAATGGGATTCCTACTTGGGTCTGTGTGGCCTTGTTTACTATTTTTACAGAATTTTTAAAAAAAGAAAAACCCAAAGTAGAAATTATCTTCTTTAAACTGTCCTGTTCCTTGTTTTCTATCCAACTCCAAAACTTTGATTATATCAATAGCACCAGAGTATTCCAGGCACTGAAACCATGCATGAACCCCTTCTGCAGGCATAAAGAAAAGTTACTCACTTCTGACAGGTATATCCACTTGGTCATTACCTGAAAACATTCAGAACATGCATCCTTGGGAGACAATCCATCTTGCCAGGCTGAGGGCTGTCATATTTTAAGCAATTCGTGTCTTTAGTGAATCAAGACTATTCCCATCCACCAGTCTAAGCCTGAAATAACAGTCATTGCAGAGAACTAGGCTTTAAATTTTCCCATTATAAGGAAGCCAACAATTTTGTTCTGGCCCCAGAATCTCCCCAAAGCTATGAGGCATTCACCCTAAATCCCCCAGCACAGAACTTTCTGCTACAAATCTGTTATACAGCACATTCTTTCAGTTCCAGAGTTTTCTGAAACTCAAGTTCTGTAATACAGGGATCATACAACTTGGGTAAAATAGGAATTTGTCTAAGCCAGAGCTGGATATGGCCATAATATGAATGATGAGCAGCTACAAGGGTTTTCTCCATTCTGTTCCAGTAGCACACAGCCTGCAGGACTCGCAGGTGACCGTGCTTGCAGTTCCCTGGCACTTTCCCACAAATCCTCATTTTCACATCCCTCAGTTCACACCACAGAAAAGCAGCATCACAAGAAACATATACAAATACCCAAATCCTTTGTACAGGAAAAGACAGACCAACAGGACAGCAACATGGGGCCCAATCCTTGTTTCCAGTATGAGAATGAGGAACCTCCAGTTTCTGAACCATCAGACCTAACTGATTTCTGAGGAAAGAAAGGACAGGTTCTGCACTTAGCCTTGTGTTTAGTGACATTTCGGTCACAGGCTCAGCAGGGATTCCTGCAACGTTTAGCACTGATGAGCTAAGCTGGACTCATGTTAAGTAGCAGAAGGGGAATGAGTGGGAGGAAAGCTGCATTGCACCTGTAGACTAAACTAATCAAATCCTTTCTCAGGATCAAGTTATATATAAAAACTTAGCCTGGGCTTACCAATCTATTTAACCCACTGTCTCCATTGGTATCTCTTACCAAACCTCATTGCTACAGTGACTGCACCACCTATGAACCCGTCAGACCAGTTACCAACCACCACACTATCCACCTCACTTTACCCTTGCACAGGAAGGATGCTACAATCCTTGCCAGGGCTCAGCACAGCCCTCCAGCCTGCTGGAGCCTGCCACTTCTCAGCTCTTCCACCGTTGGAGCAGTGCTAGGCACAGCCACTTTGTCTTTCCAAAATCAACTACCTTCTACTGTGGGGCCACCTGACAGCTAGAAGAACTGGAACAGGCCTTTTCATCTGTGCTTAGCTCTCTCATTCATTACCTGGCTTTATTAAAAATTTTAGGAGGTATGGGCTGGGTCTGATTTAAGAACCACCTGTTCCAGAATCCCTCCGAAAATCAGCAGAGAGCTGATGACACATCTGTCCATCTGCCCTCAGCTCTCTCCATTCTTCATGCAGAGTCACAAACCAGCATATATAACTGCATGACTTACCTATAAGTTTCAAAAAAATACTCACAGGCTACTTTCATTTTGGAGTTTATTTTTTCCCCCTACCCCATTCTTCCCTCTAGCCACCCCCAACATAGTAAGCTGACAACGCCTTCAGACTTGTCAGAGGAAAGAGGGTTAGCTCTGGCAATCATGGCCTTTTAACAACACTTAACAACACTGCATAAATTCTTGGAAAAATATGGAAGAAGTGTTTACAGTAGCTGGATATCATAAGAGAGATTTATAGGCCTATTAAAAATTATTAGGCTTTACTTCTCCTTCAGTGACAAAGCTGTTTTCAGAAACAGCTCTCAACAGCTTCATATCCAGAGTCTGCAGGATGTTTATTTTCAGATTTTTGAAGTGCCATATTTCCTCACCATTAAATTTTTTGGTTTGTTGTTCAAAGCAGCAATTCCCTAACTCTTCTGACCTAGCAATTCAGTTCCGAAATATATGTTACCCTGGAAACACTTTCAAACGGACACCGTGGCTGCAGGGACTATTGTTAGCTCCCAAGTAAAGTGCTCCCAAGTGCCTGAATAACTAAAATGAACATGTCACAGGCCCAAGTATGCAATTGGGCACTGATCATTGATTCCACTTTCAATTGTTGATACACTTTGATTGGACTCAAAGACCTTATTCACAATGAGAAAGCCTCTACCTCTAAATGTGGAGTCAGGACAATGCTTTCAAATTGGCGGTAATATCAGCTCTCACCCTTCCACCCTTTGACCCACCAAGAAACAAAAGGGTTAGTACTGTCCTTTTGTACCCATGATGGCCATGACTCCTTCCTCGTGCATCCACATATCAGTTTCCAAGGGCTAGCTGGAGAAGTTCAAGGTCTCTTCGCTTACTACAGGATCATAATCTTAAATTTTGCTTCAGGTGATTGAACTGACTAAAAAAATAAAATAAAATTGCAGATATACTTTGTATTGGAATTCAAAACCAAATCACAGCTGCCCTAATACATGAGCTGCCCTAATACATGAGCCATAGATGCTACAGCAGGACAAAGACAGTTAAATTCAGGAGCAGTTTCATAATTCCATTTTAATCTACTCCAGTTAAAAAGAAGAAAACAATTCAAATTTTCAGAATTCTGAGCTAAAGTGATAGACTGAAATCGCTCCTCTCCCCAAGTTTCATTTGGGTTTGCCTAGAGAAAAATTACACCAAAACTTGCTCAGCATAGAAAGACCTTTGGACTGGCCCTTTTGCTACTAACAAAGGGGGTCCTTTGAGTGATACAGACATTTTGAACAACAAACAAAATAACACTAAAAAAATATATCTAGCTGGAATCTATTACTTGCTTCCTTAAATAATAACGAATCACAACACAGTTGCCAAAAGAAAGATTGTTTCTATTTCTAAGGAAAATGCCTTGCTCTGCAAAGGCATTTGCAAAGATTTCTGTCCATCGACATGCCTCAAGCCTTCTCTGCTGAACAGGTACTCCAGGCTACAGACAGCAGTTACAGTCAAACCATGTCAGTGAATTAAACAAGGCTGTACAGAAGCATTCATCATCATTTACATGATAAAACGGTCAGGTAAAATCTCAGTGGTAAATCACAATGAGAAAAAATGGTTTATTCAGGTTAATCCTAGTTAAACCATATAAAATTTTCAACATATCCCAGCAGGCTTTTTTGCAGAAAAAGATTAATGTCACCTGAATAGGAGAAGACTGATTTTAAATCTAGCTGAACCCATTCCCAAGAAGAGGTAACAGAATTCCAAGCCAGCAGGCAAGAGACAAAATGATTTGAAGTTTTCCTTTAGACTTTCATCTCTGTGATATATGGCCCCCACTGTGCAATCTAACTCCCTAAAAGTATTTGGCAACACCAGCAAGTCATCACTGACCAAGAAAGTAATTAAAATTCAGCTCTACCTCTAGTATTACCTGCTGTCTGCTATCGGCTAAAACAGGAAAGGTGCTGCAAAAAGAAATGCTGCAATACTCCAAAAGCACTGGAGTTTGTAAGCAGAATGGCAATAATTTTCGAGATATTTTACTATTAAACAACTGGATGGGATCAATCTTTTCATGGAGCTGAATACCATCTAAAACTGAATGAAGCTGGACATCATTCTTTAATGCAGCATCTACTGTTTCCAGTGCCAATTCACTGGAAGAAAGCTGGCAGCCTGAGATTATCTAATGTGCATCCAGCTTCATGAGATGTTCTAATTTTCCTCTAGAGGTAAAAATAAACATCTGTACCAAGGTTCCCTGTTCACAGGGAATACGAGAACTCTTTTTTCCCTAACTAGCTACCTTGGAATGGTTTAGCATCAATGAAGAAAGTGAGATGACTTGAGGAGACAACGCATTTCTAACATGTATATTTGGAATATTTAAACCTGCACTTGTATTTACCTTTTTTAAAAAAAATAAAA
The DNA here is from genome assembly GCA_013400555.1 of Jacana jacana. NCBI lineage: Eukaryota > Metazoa > Chordata > Aves > Charadriiformes > Jacanidae > Jacana > Jacana jacana. The sequence goes on from VZTM01016594.1 coordinate 71,077, forward strand.
TGATTAAGCACTGTAGACAGGGAAGTTATAGAAACTATTCTGGGCTGTGTCCTAGGAAGTGCATCACAAACAATGAGATCGTTGTTGTGAAACAGAACGTACTATGCTGACTGGATGCTGTGAGAGACAAAATACACACTAAGTCATGTTAACAAAAAAGCAACACCCAATTCAGAAACATTTGCAATGGGATTTTGAGACCTATAAAAAAACCTTCCCAGAACATTGTCTGAAATTTTACAGAATGTGGAAAATCATGTAGGGGGAATAGACTACATTGATGTCACAACCGACAACTAAGTTCTACAGTAAGATCTTAGATTAGATAAATCCAAGGCAAAGTGACACCCTACGCTAATATTGGCCATATCTGTGGACATTAGGAAGGCACATCACAACAAACATTAGCAATTAAGGCTTCACAGTGGCTTCAGATGCAGTTTTATTTTTCTCCCTGCACGGAATGCACAGTCAGTTATTCCCACTTTTCTATGGATGTGCAGCAAGGTCTTGCCTGCGCATGTTGGACCTTTCAGTACAAACTTTAAATTACAGCTAGTGGCTCAATAGCTGTTTGTCTCAGCCAGCTGACACTGAAAGAAAGAGAAGGAACAACTTTTGAGATTTCAGGCTTTTCACAAGCACAAGGGGCATCCTCGTTAGATACCAGCAGTAGTGACCGAATGATCTCGAGCAGTAATTCTGGGCAGTCAATAAAATCAAGCACTGCATTTCACTGAGGAAGGAAGGTGGCTAACAAAATCCCTCTCTGGGTGTAAATTATGAACTGTCCAAAATAAGGGAGAACCAACCACAACAGCCATACAAGAGGTAACATTATCTGCTAGCAAAGACAAAGTGTGCAACAGAACACTAGAAAGTACTTAAACTTCATAGTCAATATGCAGTACCCCAGGAATGTATTTCAGATAGGTCCACAAAAAGTAAGTTCAAACTTAAAGGGCTTTGAGCTCCTATATAATTTAACTAATGGGTTAAGCATCAGAAGTTAATTTCAAAAAGGCCAAATGTGATGAGATCTTGCAGATGGCACACAATAGCCCTGACCAGCCAGCACCTGGATGACAACACTACAAATATTCAAGTCTTCAGCACAACCCATGCAGGTCTTGAGAAAAATGTGGGCAAGCCTACAAGGAGGGGACAGAGGAGTGCAATAAGGAAACACCACCTTTTATTTCCTCAAGCACTGGTGTGTAGTTTTTCCACCTCTTTTTTTTTAATCCTTAAAAAAAAGTAAATTTAAAAAAAATTAAATTCCTTTTTCACCTATTGCCATCTGAGGCAAGTGTTCACAATCTGATAGAGGACTTTGTGGGTAGCTTCCTCCCTGCATTTGCCATGATTTCTCCCATATTAATTACAATAGCAGCTAAAGACAAAGGAGAATTTTGTCAAACATATTTTAGATCTTTCTTTATCTTTCTGAAAAAGTATTCTTTGCAGAACATAGTATCAGATTAATATAGATGAACTATAACTAATAAATTACAACAGGCAATTAGATCATGGACACCTTCAACAGCAGTACAATTATTTTTACATTCTCTGCAGCCAGTAGTTAGAAATAGTAGATAAGCTATTTCTGGACAAGTCTAATAAGACTGTGGCTTTATCTGAGCCCAGAGATATCATTTTTTCCCTGCAAGTTGCATACAACTCAAGACTTGACAGATACATGCGTTTTATAATTCCAGTAATAAAAATACAGTAATTATAAAGGCAGCTGAAGGAGATTTGCAATGCCAGCATTTTCAAGTTACTTTCGAATGCACTAAAGCTTTGTTACTTATCCATACCCCAGGTCTCTAAAGAACTAGCAAATAGAGATATTTTCTTAATTATTCCATCTTCCAACCAAATGTCATCAAATGCCCTGCAAGTTTACTAGATCCAATTTCAGTTTTCACAAGCCATGCCTTTGCATCCTAAGTGGGCTTCCAAATTCCACACTTCAGTAACTGGACACGGTGCTGAGCCGTAAGGGATACTTCAGGAGTATGCCAAAAGCTTGGCTCAAGCACAGGATCAGCCCAGGGCAGAAGCAGGAGCAGCAAAGCAAGCATGGCAAAAGGCCTGCCTAACCTCATTCATGTGCATTCAGACTCTCTCTCTGCCCCTCCCAGGTTACCTGATCCTGCTTTCACCTCTTGTATGCTACCCTTCTGTGTTTGTTTTTATGGTCTGAGTGTTTCAGGAGCTTCTCGTTCACCCATGCAGCCTCCTGCCACTCTTGCTTGAGATCAGGATGGACCACTCAAGCTTGGAAGAGATCCTTGAAAAATCAACTAGCTGTCCTGGACCCCTCTTCTCTCCAGGGTAGTATCCCATGGCCTTCTTCCAAGCATATCCCTTAACAGGCTAAAGTCTGCTCTCCTGAAGTCCAAGGTTGGAATCCTGCTGTTTGCCTTTGTCCATTGTATCTGGATCCTGAACTGGATAAACTCAAGGTCACTGCAGCCAAAGCTGTCCTCACCCTCCCTGTCAGGTCCAGCAGAGCTTCTCCTTTCATTGGTTCTACCGTCACTTGTGTTAGCAAATTATCATTGTCACAATCCAAAAACTTCCTGGCTTGCTTATTCCCTGCTGTGTTGCCCTCCAGCAGATATTTGGGCGGTGAAAGCACACTGTGAGGACCAGGGCCTGCAAATGCAAGGCTCTTCCAGTTGACTGAAGAGTGCTTCATCTACTACTTCTTCCTGACAAGGTGAATGCATAGCCGACACTCACCACAATGTCACCCTATGTTGGTCTGCCACCTAATCCTGACCCATAAGCTCTCAGCTGGCTCATAACCTTCCCCGGGCAGAGCTCCCTGAGCTCCAGCAGCTCTTCCACACACAGGCCCACTCTCCTCCTCACCTTCCTCTCCTAAATTATATATACATCTTTTGCAGCACAAATTACACAACTATAACTTTGTTAGTAACACCACCGCCACATTAACTGCCTAAATTGAAATAAAATGCTACAATTAAAGGATTTAGCAAATTCTAATCCAGACAAACTGTTTGAAATATTAAAAAAAACCCCAATTATCTAAAACTACAGCTGGGTAATGACTAGTACAGTCTCGCACCTTCAGAGGTGGCTACTGGAAGACAGTGGAAGATACAGCTGCTGAACCAGTTACTGGAGCACTTTGTAAATTAAATTAGCTGAGTAGCATGTAAAAGAAAAAGTAAATCTCACCCTTTGAATATCTGGGTAAGGCCTTTTATTATCAATATTGCCACAAAACCAGACAGGTGTTAAGCATGGAACTGCACAGCAAGAATGCTGAGCATGTAGTCCATGCAGACTTGTGAATATTCATAATTTGCAAAGGAAAACAAGGGGAAAAGGACTACCCTTATTACCTACCAGTCACTTGTACTGCTTATTGTGCAATACACAAGCAGGTACAGCAGTACAGTCACACCTCCCTGAGCTCTTGGGTACCCGAGTGCACCACACTCATCAACTCACTTCATTTTTAAGGAAAACCTCCCCTTCCCACTTGTATTCAGGTGACCCCCATTGCTCTCTCCCAATGAGCTGTGTAGAAATACAGACATTTATCCTAATTAAAGGGCAAGGGAAAAACTGTAAGCATTTTCCATGCCTTAATAATTATAGATACATTTTTCTTGCAGATATCACCCCATCTCTAATTGTGTGAAGGCTAATACAGCAAATTCACAAGTTCTGTAAATGTGTTGTTTTCTTTAAATCTGATCTTCTAAGCAGGGTCAAACTAAGAAAAACAGAGAAAGGAGCACAAAAGCCATCCTGCTTCTGTTAGAGAGTGACCTGTGATCAGGGCAGTAAAAAATGTAACAAGCAGAACCGTGGCCTCTAAGAGGAGCTTTTGCCAGTTTACTCAAACACTGAAAGCTCTGAAGCTGGCTCCCACGCTTATGGAGAGCCAGAGAAGCAAAGCAGCACATACTGCCAACCACTGCAGCTGGAGAGCAGCCTCACGAGCAACTCGGAGAGAAGGTGAAGGGACCTGAAACCCCACCTTCCAACACAGAAGTGAACACAAAACAAGGTTCAGACTCACCCTGTGGCAGCTGCAGTCAGGGATTGAGCATGATACTTCTCGCTCAAAATTTAAGAATCAAATACAACTATTTTACAGCGTGAAAATCCTTAAGTTGAAAGTAATGCTCCCCAGACAGTGATAATGTGTGGGTTCACTTCCCTCTGTGAGTCCCAGTCTGCTTCACGAAGGCTCAAGGAACGGAGTCTTCCAGCCAGAGCTGGTCAAAGTCTGCAATTCCTGGTGCACAGATTAATTTTGAAGGGAACCAGCTTGGGGTTATACCCTACAAAATTAAAATCCTAAAATTGTTTTGTTTGTAAAATGAAAACTCCCTAAATACTTCATTCTGGTGTTGCTTCTCCCTCCTTTTCATCTGTAGTAAGATTTTTAAATTAGAGATCAAGCACAGAGCTTGTCAAAATCCCATAAAATTTATTAAAAAAATAATTCGAAGTCACCACATTTTTAGACCATTTTAGGATCAGACAAGTAGCATTTTTCTAAAGAAAAAGCCAACTCTTTATCAAAAGATGGTTGTTTTTTTTAACAAGGTTTATCTCCAGTGCTGAAGAAAAGAATAACCCTAGGCTATAAAACCAGGCCCAGGGAAAAAATGCATCACCCCGTGCAGGTTCCAATGCACAAACCAGCAGTCACCACAGAGCCCTTTCACACAACCAGCTGCATTGCCCACTGGTGTTTGAGAATAGGTAATTATTCATGCCCTAACTAGACCAAGAAGCACCCCTCTGAAGATAAGAAATTATTTTTCATCAAGTTTTATTTCATAGACTAGAAAGAGCACAGCAGTAAAGACCTCGCACACAGAGATGGAATGCAGAACAGCGAGGCTGTGTTCTGTTTACACGGAGCTCATCTGCTACGCCTTGCTGAGCAGCAGCTTTAAACAAAGGTTTCAAAATGGAGTTTGAAATTATCAAATTACCATCAAAGTCAGTTTTCATAGGTACACACAAACCACAGATACATACCAAAAACTTAGAACTCAGACCGTGCCCCATTCATTTCTTTTCTTGCCTGCTTATTACCAACCTGGCTCATCCCAAGAGCCCAGGTCACCACGCAGCTGCTCAGCCCCTCACTGCCCGAAGAGAAGACAGGGGACAGTGGGCTACCCCTCTGCCTTCTTGGGCAGCAATGGCAAATTAAAGTCTTCATAAAACTATGGGGTTAAATTGTCATAAAAGAGATGGCAATGTTGAGGTAGGGAAAAAATGGTAAGTAACATGGGCCACAGGCTCCATGCACAGAGTGGGATTAGAGACTGATGGAAGTGCCAGGAGCACCCATCGGTACCACAGTGCCCGTCCCCCAGTGCCTCAGACAAGCTTGTGCCACCGCCTCTATTGTCCCCAGGGGGCTCGTGTCTGGCATTGCTTATGCATAACTGCTCACAGAAAAAAGAAAATCACACTTCTGATGAACTGAAACTGCTCCAGAGACCTGCAACATTACTCTTATTGATTTATCTATTTAAAGTAATGTCAGGATTTTGTCATTAATATTTGATTGGGTTTTTTAAACCCTTACAAGAATTGCACAGACCATAAAAAGGTGTTACAGTAAACCCAAACCACAGGAGATGGTGGTTGGCACTATGTTCTACATCTTAGAGCTCTGACAAGGTGTCAAGACAGCACTACGCCATTGCCAGGACCTGACTTCTCAGCACACGTGGATTTTAAGATGAGATTAAGTACAAAGGCTAAAAGTGACAAGACAGAACAAAAATCTAAAATTACAGACATTCATATAATAAAAAGTATGATGTGTCTTCATTAGTCAAAGTAAATTCAACATACAACAAACAATCCTCATCAAGGATTTACACATTTTAGCAGGACTTGTTATAGCGAAAGGCTTGCACATAAGAATACAACGTTATAAATTAAAATCTCCATCTTGTTTCTTCAAATTCAAAGAAAAACAGATCTTTGGGTACTTTAAAAGGTATATATATTTAGTATTCTGAAAACATAACTCACAAAAAGGACAATCATGCTTTTAGAATCAAGGAGAAGAACTATGAAGAAATCTCATGAACAAATTTCTGCAAGGTCTTATACACAAACAGAATTAAAATGCATTGGTTCTTCAGAGTACAAAATAAGTTTAAAATGGTGTCAGAATAACACGGCCCAGAAAGCTTATTAGCAGCCTATCCACACTAATGACCTACAGGCAAATCCAGACTGCCCAGTGTAACCGCTCAAAGAGTTGGCAAATGAGCCTGGATGCCTTTGATAGAGAAGCATCTTCCATAGTTTGACACCTGGACCATCATCCCTGAATGGTACGTTTGATAAAGTACAAGCTATTCAAACTTTCAGCTGTGTTATTAAAAGCATCTGTGTAAATATGCCAGCTTTTACTTATAGAACGGGAATGCTTTTTATGTTAACTTTAAATAGGGGTAGTAGTGCTACCTAGACTTTACATAGCCCAAGTCATCCCAACACATGACCCAATGTTGTATAGGCTCTAACTTTGGTAGGTTTAAGTTTTCCACCCTCGGTATCTGCTACAGCCTTTGCTTTCTGAAAAGTTTCAGGTATAAGTTCTGGAAAACTTCTGAGGTGATTTTAGAAAAGAAATATATTCTTCGTGGCAAAAATGCTCACAGCTTTTCTGTTGAGATGGCCTGTCCAGTGTACCTGTGACCTTTAGCAAGGACTTGAATTTTGTGATAGCCTGGTGTCTGGATAGTTGCTGTGTCACTCAAATTCTCCCAAATGTGGCAAAATCATAAGCCCCTATGATTCCCCAGTTTTTACCTTCACAGCATTCAAGGTAAATGAATTAGGAAGATAAGCGCCTACTGCATTTTCTAAATCAATACTAACACTTGAGCAAATTAATGAAAATCTAATATAGAAACAAAACACTGTATTAAAAATTGAGTTATCACCAGGGATTAGATCAAGCCTCCAGGAATTTCAGACCAACAGATTGAGCTCCAAGTAGATCACTCTGCAAGTACTCCTGAAATACACAATAGATCCTGCCCCCTGAATAACAAACAAGGGTTGGCAGAAATACTGGAAACTCTTGCCAAGTTTATAAGTTCTTGTGTCTCACCGAGGTTACAAAGCACACAGCTTCCAAATGACAAGCTGCGTACCTTTGGGTGGGATAAAATTTCCCATAAAAGAGAAAAGTAGCTTAAATTATTTCTCCAGTTCAGGGTCAAACCCTCTCTCCTCCAGGATGTTCACGCTGTGTGTAATGTCAATGGGAACTTACACCCTAGAGTGGAACGGAGTTTCAAGTTATGTAAAAACACCACACTGCTGTCTGTTACCATAAAGCCTGAGTCTGCTTTTATAGCCACAGTAGAAATCAGAATAAACTCCTTTGAAGTCAGTGGAATCAAAACTCTAAATGCCAAGAACAAAATTGGGTCCTCCACTCTAGGCTGTCTACAACGTGGGCAGAAGTAAAGGGCTGAGAGTTTTACATTTGGTTGGTTGGTTCGGGTTTTTTTAAGTCAGCTTTAAGAATTATATTGCCAAGAAAAGTATGTTAATAAAGTCATGAAAGACTTTTCTATAAAAATCTATCCAGCAGAGAAAGGAAGGAAGAAAAAAGACAGACACATTTATAGTGGTATATTTCTTCACAGCCCCAAAAAATGCAAAATGAAGTAGGAGAGGTTCTTTGTAGTTCCTGTGAAAGACAGCATCTGCCAGAAAAGATCTTCCCCGGTATGAAAGCAGTGGAAGCATCTCTTGACAATGCTGATCAAGAAGTGCTCTAGTTAGTATTCAAGATGGCCATAATGATAGATTAGATGAATAACTTTGGTTCTTTGTCAGGACTTGGATAGTATCTGCCTACAATACATCTGTATCAGTGCAGTCTTAATTACCAAGAAAAGGACAGATAGAACAGCACACAACTTTTCTACACATTCTTTATGCTCAGATAACGACAAGTTCATGTAAATTATGGCATATATTACAAAAACAAACACTAAGCTTCTTTTCATTATCGCTCACTGTACACGTGTAGCATTCTGAAGAGCTATAGGGAAGGTTGTTGAACAACATTCATCAAGTTAAAGAGTAAACTACAGGATCTGAGATGATAAAGGTCTGAGAGCTGAACTTATTGTGCATCTTATGGTAGTAATGCAGAACAAGTAGCAAAGTTTAGACTCGGTCTATTTGTAGCTAATTGATGAAGGAAAAGTTTGAGGGATAATAAGGTGACACAAAAACATCCAATTGTTCTTCAAACTCTTTCCCTAATTTCCTGAATATTAAGGCTTCCTGTCTGTCCAGGCTGATGAATATCAGAGTGCAGAGCATCCTCTGCGTGACAGAAATGTCTTCTATCGTTTCACATCTGCTCTGTGTTTACATATCCACCTTCGTCACCTCATGGTCCACAAAAGTGCTTTTGCTTTGGTGGACAATCATCTTGAGATCATCTGTGCTTTTCTTTAACATTTTTCCAAACCATTTTGGGAACAGAATGTAAGGCTTTTAATTGTTCCCTCCTGTGCCACAAAGTTTGGCTTTTGTCTTTTCCCAAAAATGTTAGGTTTTTTTTCTAGTCTTCGAAGGTGGCTTTGTGGGCTGCAGTGTGTGGTGAGAGCTGGCGTAGGTATTATACATTCTTTAGAGCTCAGACTCTTTTGTGCAGTTCCTGAGGAGAATTAGATATGATTGAAATGCTACACTTTTATATTCTAGATTTCTACCATTTTAGATCGCAGCATCTTGACTTGTTCCTTTCCCTACAGCCCTATGGGGCTTGCCTCAGAGAAAGACTACTTCCAAGGAATTCTTGATGATGTTCTCTGTTTTAAATAATTTATCAGATTTGGTGCCACTGAATATCATTTCACTTTAATGTATGCTTCTTAATCATCCTAATATTGTGTATGCTCATTGCTTTATTGTTTAGATAGGAAAACACAAAGTAATGATCAACATATCTGACGTAACAGTCCAGATGCTTGGTACAGAAGTCCAAAAAATAGATGAAGCAGGAAGAAAACAAACACATGGTAGCTTTGAAACTGCTGTAATATGGTGTTATATCTGCTGTGCATTTGTGCAACAGGAACTGCTGCACATCTTCCAGCGTCTGGTAATTGATAAGGTAAACTATTGGACTGGAAAATTGCTATTGAAAATATATAATCAACCTTTTGAACTCTATAAGCCCAGAGAGATGCAAGATGCAATTCCACTTCCTCAGGTCATGTATGACTATTCAGTTTAGGCTTCAACCTCAGAAAATGGAGGTGAACAAACTGCAGACAACCACTCTTACAGTAAGTTTGTTTAGAATTTCATCATCCTATACATATAACAAATTCCTCCTGGACTCTTTTGAAAGTATACACGCCATGCAATGACAGGGGAGCCACAGATCCTGATAATTCTCCATCACCCCATGAGTATTAAATATATATAGAGATATTTAACA
>VZTM01016602.1:0-11991 GCA_013400555.1 Jacana jacana
CTAGTGTATCTTTTAGGACAGGTTTCAGGAGTGCTAATAATTAAAAAAGAAATAAATAAAGGGGAGAAATTTCAATTTCAAAGAAGTTGAACAAGCAGCGGTGGGAATAGAACGAGGGTGGCAAAAAGAGCCGGACACCAGAGTAACTTTCTGAGTAACTTCCTGCTCCCATAAATTGCCAAGTCCTGGTTTGCCATACAATTCAGTGGCTCTCCACAGAAGAAATAATGTAGTTTCAGCACATTAAATAGTAGACAAGGGTGTAAGTTACACCTTATAATCTTTTCCATGTTTTATAAAGCCCTATTAATGTTTCTAAATATTTCATTGCCTCTGGTATCATCTGAAGTCTCACTTAATAACATTTTACTGCAATAATGCTGAAAAAAGCAGCCATCTCTCCCTTTTTGTCTTTGGCAATATTATAAGATAGAGGTGCTATTAATGTAGGCATCAGTTTCTGTTAATATTAGGAAGATCTACCGCCTTTGTCAAGTGTTGGGCAGCAGCACACTCTGCTATGCAGATTTCTTGGACAGCCCTGAATTTCTTCCTGTAAGAAGTTGGGACCAAGTCTTTTTTCGTAGTACTCTGCTGTATAACACTTCTTCTGCTTCATTCCCCCTCTGCAAATTTGTAGTAAATTAATGATCAGCAAAGTGCTGGAATTCTGATGGATGAAAGGCACAAAATAAAATAAAATTTAAAAAAAGTCTAGTATTATTATTCAATATTTTTTGAGAGAAAGGTGAAAAGACATATCAAACAAAAGAGGGCAGAACTAGAACTGAAAAGAATTTTGACTTGAAAAAAAAAAAAAGAGCAAAATTAAAAAATAGAGAGTGCAACTGATATAGGGGTATGGTAATTAGATTTCTAGAATGCATAATCCATAAGAAAAGACTTAAAGAAACAAGGTTGTTTAGTCTAGAAGTCTTTATCTAAGAGTGAGGGGAGAGCAGATAATGGTCTCCATGAAAAGCATCTAGAAAGAAATGGATAAATACTCTGTGTGCCTTTTGTGGAGGAAAGAAATAGCAAGAATAGGTTAGACATTATGAAAATCCAGTTAGAAAAGTGGCCAAGTCTGAAAATAGCTCGTGTGGGTATATTGTCAACCTAGTTATTGCAGCCGTTTAACAAGAAGTTGGCAAACAAAGTAGAAGACAAAGTAATCTGGGTGCATGCAATTGTAGAGAGGTTGGTGCTGGTCTCTTCTCAAGGGCAATTATTGATAGAACAAGCAGGAATGGCTGCAAGCTGCAGCAGGGTAGTGTTAGGCTTGACATTAGGAAAAAATTCTTCACAGAAAGAGTGGTCAGGCACTGGAATCGGCTGCCCAGGGAAGTGGTGTAGTCCCCATCCCTGACTGTGTTTCAGAGTCGATGAGATGTGGTGTTGGGGGATCTGGTGTAGGGGAGAACTTTGTAGAGTGGGGCTGATGGTTGGACTCAATGATCCCAAGGGTCTCTTCCAACCAAAATGATTCTATGATTCTAATTGTTTCTATGGGATAGATTTCCTTTACAAAGCACCTGGTGGGGAGGATAGATGCACTCTGTGCAGCAGACTCCAACCAATCTCCTCGGACTATTTGATCCTTCCTATTGTTGTCAATCTGAGTTTGCCAACTCTTTAATGCTGAAGTAATGCAATACAAATAAAACAGATGCTCTGACCTTCCAGTGTGCTGCACAGCGTTCCAACAGGGTGTGGGATTTTTTTTTACAGCTATGTAAGTAGAAAAGCAACTACACTGCAGTCAGAAAAATAGACTGAAAATCCGTTTTGTATAATGCCCAAAGGGCATAGCCTTTGACAGTATAGCACATTAAGGTTGCCTGAAAAAAAAAATAAATTGTCTAGTTCTTTCCTGTTATTTCACAACATGGAGTGAAATTTCTTTTTCAGTGGAGCACAAGGACAATAATATCAGCTGGCAGTATCCAGCTTTTTCACCTTTCTTACTGTATAGAATGTTGAATTTAAAAAAAAAAAAGAAAAAAGGCAAAGCTCCTGAGATTTTATTTCTTTAGTCTATTTAAAGAGCATGTTAGTCACAGCAGCTGGTCAAATGATATAAGAGCTTGAATGTTGCAGCTAGAAAACATGTTGTGCTGTACAGTCACCCACTGTTGTGCTATTTATAAATAGTTTGTAATTTAAACATAGCTGGAAAAGCTCATTAGAACAAAACCTGCACAAAACCAATATTGAACAATTTTTGCAGTACTCTTTCTTTAAGAAAGTAAGACACTCTCTCCCCAACATCGGTCCAGCTGGTCCTCGTCTACTGACAACTCTATATGGAGAGGGACAAGAACTTCCCTACAGGGAGTATCTGTATCCAAGAATTTCAAGAATTATCCTATAAATCATTTTTCTCTCCCTTTGCACTCTACCCCATACTGCCATTATACCATGAATCCACCTTGGCCACTGGGACATGATTTCTCTTGGTTTTTTAAAGTCTCCTTGCTCTTGGTGTGCAACAATATTTTATTGGCATGTTTTTTGGTTTTGGGTTTTTTTTTGTTGTTGTTTTGTTTTGGGTTTTTTTGTATGATCTAAGGGAATAAGTAATTCTGCATAATGCTCGAAAATATGTAGAAAAATCTCTTCTCTGTTTTTTCAAGCAGAATTATTGAGACTTCAGAGAGGGCACCATGGAGATTTTCAATTTCATAGAGACTATGAATAATTTATGAACAAACAGTGGAAGGACTTGACTACATTTTAAGAGAAAATTTAATAATTGAATTTTATTTAAGTTTTCCTGATTTATCTTTCAGAAAATGGAATTTTTGAGATAGCATACTGCATCATAGTTCTAGTGTCAAGCATACTAGCATGAGCATCTTTCTTGTATTAGCCTGCGGTAGAAATGATTAAATGGTTTAGCTAGATTACTTATGGGTAGCCTCTCTCCCTGCCCCCTAACTTCCTCCCCCTCAAATGATTACTTCTGTTTTATTCAGTATGCATTGACCAAAGCAAGCTGTATTTTTCTCATTTTTTAAAATGTGCATTACCTAATGATCCAGTGGACTCCTTACCTATCATAGGTATCATTTCCGTTATTTAATATTTTCTCTTAAAGCCAATCCATACATGATCTGTAATACTGACTCAGTCAATTCCTTAGTTATGCTGCTTTAGCTTTCGGAGACTAAAAAATTAGTGGATCTACCATACACCTTATATGGTTGTGAACAGAAAGGAAATTTTCTCACAGTGTGTATTGATATTAGGCTTTGTGAAATCTGCTTTGAGAAGCCAACTATGTATCCTGGCTTCCTTGGATCCACATTATTCAAGATTGATCGGATTAACAAGTTGTGTGAATCATAAACTAGGCTGTGTACATTATAGGATAATAGACTTTTATCATTCCCTTTATCTCAACTAATCCTCATTCTGCTTTGTTCCTGGTGGGAGCAGCTTTCTCTGTTTCCTATGTCAGAAGAAACTTCCATGGGCACTAGGGGAGAGGTTTTTGCAAGTCCTACAGAGGGATGAGCTGTTCGGAGCAGACGTCCCTGAAAATTGTGAGAAATTTTTTTGTGTTTTGCCTTGATTCAAGATTAATTTGGTATATGTGCTTGTTAAAAGCTTCCTGGAGGCAGACAGCTTCATGTCTTTAATTAAGTGATACTGGGAAGATTCAGAAATTTGAATAGGGAATAACTAATAGTTTGCATTCTGTAAAAACATTGCTTGAAGAGGTTATTAAAATCTCCTTCTATTAAGAGATCAAATTATCTTATGTTAGAAAAAACCTATTCAAAAGGAGAGACATTTTATTTTGTGTCTCCTGCCTGTAACTGAATCCAGTGTTGAAGGTCAGAGGAGATTGAAAAGCATTCGTACAAAGTCTAAAACTGCAGCCTCATTCTCAGGCTAAAATATATATTTTTATTTTATTTTATTTTATTTTATTTTATTTTATTTTATTTTATTTTATTTTATTTTATTTTATTTTATTTTATTTTTCTGTTTTGGTAGCTTGTCATAAGGGTGGGACTGCAAAATTCAATTATCTGGGTTTTTTTTATTTTTTTATTTTTAATTTTTCAGTCCTCTCAAAGTCTAGGTTACTGCTTTGGTTCAGTTCAACTCCAGGCTATAGGTGTATTAATTATTTTACCTGTTTGTGTGTGTGTTGATCAAGCCTCTTTTTTATTTGGCTTTTGTGGAAAGGGATCAGCTTTTCCTCCTTCACAAGGCAGTCTGGCTGTTTGTTTTATGGTTCATTGTGGTTTTCTGTGGGGGTTATTCTTTTTGTCTGTACTGATGTACCATAACTTTTATGGTGGTCATGAGGGAATCATTTTTATGGTATTCATGAGGGAAGGTGCTGAGAGACAGCACTCAAAATATTTGTCCTTCTCTCCTTCCGTGGAAATTGCTTTTGAATGAATTGCTTTTGAATTAATTTACCAGGGGTACCACACAGAGCCTGGGCATCAGGGTGCTCAGTGCAAGAATAAACCATGGCTTGCCTGGTAGTGGCTTCAGAGAACTCTTAAATGGAGTTGCTTGGTAATGTGCCAGGGCAGAGGCATTCTTGGGGACCACAGGTGACCCCAGACACAGCAAGGACACTGGGAACTATGGAGCAGCAGAGGAAAAGCAGCAAGAAGCACAGTGGAGTGACACAAAGAAACCAATGCACACGCAACCCCTACCTCCTGTGCCACCACTCACTTTGTGAAGGGATTGGGATGGGCTGAGCATCACCGAGGCAAATAAAAAGGGCAAGCTGAGACTAGGAAAGGGGGAAATGACCCTGGGAATATGCTTGATTTGAGCTCGGAGAGGGGGAGGAAGAAGACTTACTTATATCTTTGTTTAATAATTCACGTTCTCTTTATACCTATATCTGATTTGGTGATTGAATGCTTTGAGGTTGGGATTTTTTTTTTTTCCTTTTTAATTGGCTATATATTCTGTATTCTAAATAGCTTCTAAGTTGAGATCATTTTGCCTGTGACAATAGCTGAAAGAACTTCTTATTTCATGTCCCTGTAAATTGCTGAAGGCATCCACGTTATTTTTTTCCCTCATCTTCTTTCTGCAGATCCTCACTGGAATCCATATGGATGTCAGATCCTCACTGGAATCCATATGGATGTAAGCTTTCCCTTGGTTTGTTTTCAGAAGATATTCCTCCTTTTCCAGATGATGTGCTGTATGTAAAAATGCTCAGTGTGCATTTCGATTTGCTGCTGCTTATGTGAGGATCAATCATCAGACCAACATTTTTATTATTAAAATGATAATACAAAAATATGTATAAATGTAATAACATACAAATCTGAAAATATTTTAAGTAAAGTTATGAGCTATATAAAACAAGACAATGTTCATCGATAAAGACATGTTCAATGTTTATTTTAAATTTAAATTACTTAAAGTAGCAAATCTGACAGTGGTTTTCTAAATTCTGTTACATTTCCTTCTGAGACAGTTCTAATAGCTTTATGGATTATGCTACTAAAATGCAAAAATTCCAGCTAAGCCAGAAATTTCATGAGCATTTGGACTACTCTGTCTTATAACGTTATACTATAACAGCTAAAGAAAACTGGAATTGTCTGAGTGGTGAGAAATTCCATGTTTTTAATCAAGGTATCCCCTCATTTGGGAAATGTGCAGAAAAAAACAAAGAGGTTGCTCATGTTTTTACTATTAATAGAAGCATTCTAATAATGTCTATTTGCTCAACTTTGTTTTTTTCTCAACCCACTTTTTATTTCAGCAAAAGGGACACACACTCACAGCATAGTTTCAGAGGTTCCTACCTTGGGGATTTGCTCTTAATTATAACTGCAGAGGGTTTTGTTCTTGAAAATAATATATCTGTTAGAGCTTTCTAGCTGCACACTGCTGCTCAGAACTTCCTTTGCCATTTGTTTCAAAGGACTTTTTTTTTTTTTTTCTTCCCTAGCTGATAATCTTTATTTGTGGTTGACTTTTAACACCTGATTATATGGCGAACATAGTCTGAATGCTTCTTACCTAATGAAGGGGTCAGGCTGGCATCTATGTCATGAGGACCCTAAGAAGTGCACCTGATTTGCATGAAATAACTGATTGTTTCTATCCTAATATTTAATACTCAGGTGCTCTTTGTATAAATTGCAAGTGGAAACACATACCATGCTGTTTTGATGTCAGTGCCAATGCCATTTTGATCAATCAGGAGCTTTTTTGTTAGGACTGTTCATTTTCAAAGAAACTATTACAGATTCAGTAGAGTATGCAGTGAATGACAGGCATAGCAGAAGACTGAGCTGGGCGGAGGTAGCTTCACTGGTTTCATGGTGATAAAAGAGTTCTGTTTGCTTAATGCTTCTCACATACAAGAGTGGAGGCGGCTCTGTGTTGGCTTACAGTTTACCACTCTATAACCAGCACCTTGAGGAGCTTCCCTTCAGTCCAATCCACAGAGCTTTATCTGGGGATGTTCTCGTGAACTTGCTCCCCTTTCCCGCTATCTGGAGGGCAGCATGATGTCAGTAGACAAGCTGAGTAGGTGGAGTCCTACCAGCCACATCACCAAGGCAATTTCGTCTTGGAGCACTTGTTTCTACGGTGCTTCAGCTGAAAGCTGCCAAGGGTTGGCATCTTCTTGATAGCACTGAAATTCCTGATTTTACTTCTTTTATCTGTCTTTTACTGCCTCAGCAGTAAAGTCAGGAAGATGAACGCCCGTCCTTACTCCAACGCTCACTCTACATATCTGAAATCATTTGACAGTGAGTTGCAGTACTGCTATTTCTGGAGTAGAACATCTGCAAGTGATATTTACCATATGAAACATTTAAACATCCTGATCTTGTAATTGCAATATAAGCAGGATGAATTTGTTTAAAAATTGAATGTGTTAGAGCAAGTAGTGAAGCCTAAGCATGACAGAGAAATGACATAGTCCCTTGGATTACAGCACAGGCATATGTATTAGAGTGTGTCTGAGTGTTGCCAAACTAATCATGCTTGTCGAAGCACCTAATTCTGATTGAGGGTATGAGCAGATAATAGCTTGAATAAGAATCTTTGCCCTAGCATTAGTGCAGAGGACACAAAAGAGCATCCTGATGACACTCCAGTCAGTGGCAGAGCTGATGACATCTTATAGAATCATAGAAAGGTTAGCGTTGGAAGGGACCTTAAAGATCATCAAGTTCCACCCCCATCTTGCCATGGGCAGGAACACATCTCACTGGAGCAGTTTACTCAAAGCCCTGTCCAGCCTGGCATTGAATGCTTCCAGGGATGGGCCAAATCTTCTTAGGAAGAACATGTTTATTCCCTCCTCTTCCTCTCTCTCTCTGATTCCTTATGTTTTCACAATCAGGCAAGTGGAGTTAAGACTGTCCCTCTCATCCTCAGACACAGCTGTTCATCCCAGCCCATGTGACTGTAACTTGCTTTTTTCAGGAGTTAAATTCCAACCAGTATTCAACAAAATATATATTACTCTGTCATGGCTGTTCATAATGTTACCATTTCCTTCACGTCCTCTATTTTATCAATTAAAAACCTAGAGTACTGTGTGTACTGGAGGATTGTACTGCATGACTGCTCCTCACAGGCTGTCATTTCTGGCACGAGGATCCTTCCAGTTAGCTGTTACACATACTAAGGTTTCATTTTTCTGGGACTGGTGAGGGAGACCATAGTGTATGTTGTCTTACTACAGAGGAGGTAACGTGCTCATCATCACGCATCATGTATAAGTCAGATTTTCTGTCTCTAAATAAAGAAATAATGTAATTTAAAGTCTGCTCCAATGGAAATGGGAATTTTCCAGGCAGTTCAACTTGCTTCCTTGCTATGGGAATCTACAGCCAGGAACTGTTCATTCGCAGGTATTAAACTCCAGCTCATTTTAATTACAGGAGCTTTCTGTCCACCTTCAGTGCTTTCATTTCTTCTCCCTGCCTTTTTAGCCTTCACCAGCTAGATATTTTTTTTGTCACACAGATTTTGTTATGAAGAAAACTCTTGTCCTTGTTGCTATACTCATGCCAAAGCCTGATGACAAGTAAGACGGTGAAATGTTAAATGAGACCTTTGTCTTAGTCCCAATTATCTTGCACTAATAAAAAGCCCTCAAATTTAATTCTTCCCCTGGAGAAGTACGCCTGCACCATCCCTTATAATCAAGTCCAAATTCATTAGACTTTTCAATAAATGTTTTCTGTGGGATCCCTTGCATACCAATGGTTACTGTGGCAACCATAGTTTGCCCATTCAGGTTATTTTCCCAAAGCACATAACAAAATTATCTCTTTTGCCTGCAAAATTCCACACTGTGTTCAGCTCTGAAACCCTGTATATCTCCTTAATCTTAACCTGTTTTCTTTCCTTTTACTCTGCTTTGCCTCCTATACATCTGCCAGACACGCCAGCTTTTACATATACTTAATTGAGTCTACAGCTCTCCTTGATAGTCAATTCACTACAGGTAGACTTGGCTAAAAATTTTCCTTTCCTAATTTCGGATGTGATTAATTCTACCAGCTCCAGTAGAGCAGAAACACCCAAACTACCTGGAAACCGTGCTTGTTTCTTTGTCTCGTTAGAAAGTAGTGGAATTTGATTTGCCCCATTTAATTTCTCCCTCTATAATGCAAAAAAAAATCTTTCAGGATTAGATGAATTGTCTCCCACTAGGTCTGTTGTTTCACATCAAAATTGATTTGATATTTTTCATTCAAACATGAAAATAGCACGACATTATCATAATAGGCAGTTTTGGCATAATTCTCTGCCTTAACTCTTTTTCACATTTCAAATATGCTTAAGAAAGGCATGTCAGCATTTTCTAGGGCAAAATAAATGTGTTCAAAACTGTTTTCCTTTTAAATACAGGATATATACTACAGGGTATGTAGCCTTCATAAAAAAAGCTTCTAATAAAATATGAAATTTCTATATCCTTCATATAAAGTTTCCCACTGTGCTGAGTCTGCAAATATTGTCCATTCAGGTCATTTACATTTGTGAGCTTTTGACTCTGTTGTCTGTCCTCCTCCCCCCCCAAAAAAATTTACATTAAATTCTCAAAACTCAGATTTTGTGTAGGTTTCCTGCGCAAGAAGTTAGTACAAGTCACCTACCCATGCTTGTCTTTGATTTGTAGGGAATACTGAGGAGGTCAAGTACTTCATTTGCTTTTGACCACCCAGTAAATGTACTGGTTATTTCCAATTTTATGAAATAGCTTTCTCTTCTAATTTCTTTTGACATTAAATGTGAGTCTATGTTCTCTTAACAGCCTTTGGTGGTACTCATTAATCTTCCTATAATTCAAGGGGTGGGGACTCTTTCCTGTTGGGGATTCCTCGCAGCTCTTTGGATGGAGATGGCAAGAGACAACAACTTTCCTTATTCACTTCTGACTTCTAGTTGCATATGATGGCACTTTGCTTTTCTCTTCAGCTCCTCCTGCTTGCTCTGCCCACAGCTCCCCTTCTCTTGGATCTAGATATATCTATATCTATATCTATATCATAGAATACCTGCAGCAGCTGTTTGGTGGAACATGCATTGGCAGAGATTTAGTTCAGCGCTGTCCCATAAACCTATCTCAAGGGTAGGGCTGTTACCAGGGGGCTGGATGAGTCAGCTGAGGCAGAAATAAACCGACAGCTGTTAGTGAAAGCAGGACCCTTTGGAACAAAGTGTCTGTCCTTACACAGCTGTACAGAGAAAGACTTGCATAAAACACTTCCACTTCCCACATTGTTTGTATTCTCACCTTGAGCAATCCAAAGGTGTTATGTAGTAGCTAAATATCTGATTTTTGTGTGTGCATGTGTGTTGCATGATAAATAGCATAAATTGGATATTTCTGGACCAAATTCAATATATGAATTATTTTGAAATGCCTGTTTTATAAAATAATTTTGAATTATTATGAACTTTCTGGGTTTTGTTCTGTATATAGATTGCAATAGGTAAAAAAACTTCTTAATATTTTACCACCTTTGTCTAAATGTAATTATCCCTTCTTGTTGGAATGGAAATATGTTTTTTTCCCTCTGAATGTGACTCAGAGCTTTTGCTGTGAACCCTCTCTTCTATTCATCTATATTTATGTTTTATGAATACAGCTTCCTTATTTGGGGTTGGGGTGGATGATCTTTAAAGGTCCCCTCCAAACCAAACCACTTTATGATTTATATTTATTACTTTATTTCTTTTCACATTAGCTAAGCTGCTAAGAGTTTCTGTTTGCTTTCAATATTAACCTTCTATCCTGGAAAATATTTATCATAGTTAGAGTTATTTTGCATTCTTTCCTCACCTAGAACCTCACAATAACATAATCTTTCATTTTCTTTCTGGTTTCTAAAGATCTGCTCTTAAACAGGACAGATGCCTCTGACTTCTTTGCTCTGATAGCTAGCAGATCTTTCATCTAAAACATGACCATTTTTCTGTCTATTTTTTTCTTTTGTCGAGGTTCATTTTTTATCTTTAAAAATCACAAATTTTAACTGAATTAGAGTTATTACACTGTAGAGCTCCCATTCTGACAACCGTTGTAGATTTTACATCAAATTCTTCTGCAGTTACTATGGCTGTAATACTACCATTGTGTGTCTCTTGCTATTAGCAGATATTTTGAGAATAACAGTGCAAAGTTTTTCAGCATTTGTTAATAAATAAGTAAAATGCATTTTTCAAACATACAAATACACACAGATAAGCGTGTGGTGTGGTATGTATTACAAGTCACTTGTATTCTTTATTACCTAATACTAATCCATGTTGCATATTGCAAATTGTACTCACGGGGAGCTGCAGTTTAAGCTATGCTGTACTACATAGGGAAAAACAAGATTGAAAAATCACCTAACAAACAGCTATTTACTAATTACGATAGAGTTAAAGTACAAAGAGCTGCAGTCTCTCGCTGAAGCTCTTTTAAAAAGTGGGCATTCTGCTAATTTGAATCCACTCAACTATCCTCTAATGAACAATCACCGGCAGATGAGTTCTTCCCCAACTGGATTCCCAGACAATCAGAGTTAATTGTGTTTTCCTGTCCCATACTTCTGCTTTCTGTTTCTTTCTTCTTGCTGCTATTGAGAAACAAGTGGGAAGGACTCACAGAATCTCTTTCCAGGTTAGTAAAGTTTACCATTCATTTATAAATTATAATAAATCATTCATCTATTCACTTATTTCTGTCTGGCATGCTTCTCCACAAACCTTTGCAAAGATTTGCACTTTGAACTTTGCAAAGAGGACAGATGAAACAACATTTTCCTCAAGAAGCTGAAGTGATGAAACGAGGTATTATAAAACATGTACATGTATTCTAATAATAAGCTTTAATACAAGATGTAGTTAATTACCTTGATGCATTGTCTATATTCTCATGCAATACCCAAATTTTATTGCTTGCAAGCTATCCCCATGCTCCAAAATCTAAGACAAACTGAAGATATTAGCAGACAATTTAGGGTATGCTCATGTACTATGGGAAGTCTAGAATCCCAAAAAGGAAGTGGTGGAACCTGTCAAACCTGTTACTTTTGAAACCCACAGGACGCTCTTAAGTCAGCTTGGGTGAGTGAATTCAACCTTGAATTTATTTGTGCTGCATTGTGTTTAATTGGACTAGCTTAAGGCTAGACTCTTTCAAATACCCTACCTATCAAATTATTTCCTTCCAATTTGCTGCTACTGCATACTTCCATTAAGATGACTGATGAGCCTCCTTAGAACTCAGCTGTCAGTTCACGAATTATAACGTAATAATTAAAAAAAATCAAGTTTCTCTACAGAATTTAATCACATAGTTACCAAGTATGTGAAAATTAGCCTACTTGTAGGCAGACAAATACCACACATTACTTATTGCTAAAATAGATTTGCAACATTAAACAGCAAATTGTCAATGTGGATCCTTGAGGCTTGGTAGTCTTTTGGTGACATCACTAATATGAGCCCCCAGTAAACGGTACGTCT
>VZTM01016605.1:8834-19719 GCA_013400555.1 Jacana jacana
CCTACCATTCACTCTTGGTGATAAAAGGAACACGAAGTAGACAGGACAGGCAGACTGAGATATATGGGTGCATACCTGTGTACTGGAGCAGACAATAGCGTCTTATTTAGTTTGTGCTATAAAGTAACAGCTGTTGACAGAAAAATGTAGGCTTGGCAACGTACCCAAAAGGGTTAAACCTTTCCTAAAACAACTGTTTTTTTCCCCATATTGTCAGGTGCTCTGCAATCACCCCTGAAGGAATTTGTCTTTCCTCATAGGATATGAAGTCAACTATTGTGGAAATCTTGTCCTAGAACTAACCAAAATAATAGAGCAACTATAAACTCTTCTAAAAGAAGACTCAGTGCCTTGTAAGTCTTCCACATGGGAAAAAAGAAACAAACCTAAATAACAGCTGACAAGACAATGCAAGAAAGAACAGAGGACAAAAAAGTCTCTCAAAAAAATAGCATTTAGATAAAGGAACCAAGTTAAGGCACAAACAGCGTACTAATGCAAACAGGCAGATTTTCCCCTGTACTTCTCCTCAGGCAAAAAAGGCTAGAAAAATACATTAGAGCTAACTATTTGGAAAGATAGTTAGTAAAGATGAATTAGAATGAGAAAACTGAAAAACAGTTTTGAAGGAAACAGATATTTAAATAGGTTACAACCATGGAATAAAAAAAGGCAGCACTTAAGAGCTGAGAAAAAAACCCAGCTTACAAAGCTGCATGCTTCCAGTCAGAAGGTTATGGAAACAGGAAGCAGCATTTGAAGTACTCAAACTACATGCAGGTGCTGCAACCCTGAATAAAAATCCCCTCTGGAAATCATATGGAACCTAAGCATTTTAATAACTCTGACTATAAAGAAAGAAAAATCATAGAATAACAAAGTAATAGAATCATTTTTGTTGAAAGAGACCTTTAAACCTTCCATACAAAAAGAGCATCTAGTTTTATATTTATTTCTGAAATAAATTCCAAGGAAAACATGATTGTATGCACCACAATCCAAACTGACTTCCAAATAAAGCCATAGCTAGAGTTAGATTATCACATAATAGCTTTTTGTGTACATGTGCTAAGTCGATTACAAAGCAGTAATAGAAAGAATTAAATCAGCCAACCAATTTGCATGCTAACAACCTGTTAATGTATTCTGACTGCATCTTTTGATACGTCAGCTATTGTAATAGATAGAATTTGTTGTACTGCTTGCTCTCAGTTTCTCTTTTCTGCACTCCCTTCATGAGCAGTTACGAGGTCAGACAGATCCCCAGCAAAGAGGAAATGCTATTAAGCTCTTCTGGACTTCTAAGTACAAAAATGAAACTTGACTTTCTTACTCTCTTAACTAGCTTCCTATGGAAATACTCTAGCTTACTGTAGAGAATACTCTCCTTACCTGCAAGCAATAAAACAATACAAAATATGCAAAATACAATAAACTAAAAATAATAAAACACGTTGCTTTTCAACAGCATGTCAAGATTCACATAAGCAAGTTTAAGACAGTAGCTGATTTGCTTCCAAAAGCCGAAAATCAAGAAGCTCAATACATGAAAACAGTATTCACAAGAGAGCTTTTAAGCTTTCAAAGCAGCACAAACTGACTGGAAGGTAGAGGCCAATACCTTACCTGGTATTAGCCGCCTTGTAAGCTGTTACCTTACCTTAGTTCATGGGGCTAAAGTTTAGTACTTTATAACCTGAGTTCATGTTCACAGTATATATTACCTTGGCAATTTCTGGATAGTAGTTATCAAAACTACTCGATGAGCTTTCCAATTTGCTTTGTTCATCGTCTAAAATGATAGAATCGCGTTTTAAAAAAATATTCATAAACAAACAAAAAAGCCCCAAAAACCCAAGGTACTCACAAAATTTCATATAGAAATAATAAAAAAAAAACCCACAACAAACCAAAAAACAGAACTAATTTTGCTTTATTTTAAAAAAACAACAACCTCCTACCTCTCCAAAACAGACAACTCCATCTTTTTGATGCAGTCACTTTTTGGAGGATGTAACCAGTTACAGAAATCAGTAAAGTAGCAGTTATTTCTAATTTTACCTAGAAAATAGCTTTAATATTGATTTTGATATCTGCACAGGGAAAGGAATACTCAGTGCACTAATTTACTTTACTCTTTCCACTATGCATTGTAACTTGATTTCAAAACAAGTTCCCTCTGTTCATTAAGTTCCCAGCTCTACTCTCCAACGGTTACTGGTTTACAAAGCAACCATTCACTTAACTATAAGCATCTTGCAGTTCTAAGGTCAAATGGGGATCACTGACTAAAATGTCTTTCACAGAGTAAGGCTTCTCTTTTTCTAATTCACTTTTGTTGTACGCATCATGTTCAATTCTGCCAATCTTCACCAAAGGCTGTGGTATCTAATTTTAAACTCTAATGAGCTTTTTGGATATTGTGCTATTTATAAGCAGAACAACCTTCTATAACCTCTTCCAGGTTCTTCTCTATATTCATACACTTGCTCTCATATCAGTTGCCTTTCCCATCCACTCTCATGAGGAAAAATGCACACGAGGACATCTAGACTACCCTTTTGTCACCAAACTATTAATTGTATCTATATCACATTCTTTACAGGTATCTGACTTATCTATCCTTCAAGGGCTCCAACAGAAAAGATTCTACACCCAATCTATTTCAGAACTTCAGGGAAATATTTGTGTTTGAGGGAGTTACATCTAAATTTAATGTCCCTCACTGCAACCACAATTTCTTATTCTTCTACCTACAGTGACCACAGAATAGAGTATTCCATTTTCAGAAGCATTTTACAAATTTCAAAACAAGCCCCTCCTAAGATTTCTCTTCTCCCTTTTCCTTAAACTGCTTCAGTCTGGATTTCTCATTGCAGGTTCTATTTTTCTAGACTTCCGATCAGTCTCATTATGCTCTTCTGGACACAACTCAATTGAAATAAATAGAGAGCAGCGCTATTGTACTGCCAAAAGGGCAGTTCAAACAGACAGTGAAAAGATTTAATTTTTTTATCACAAAGAAAACAAATAAAGCCACAATAAAGGCACTCCTTCCAAGTGCATGTGTGCAGACATTGGCACCCAACTGTATGAGCATTGTTAGACACCCTGCTTACCTTCATGAGACTCTCCATTTCTTTTTTCTTGCATTGCAGCCTCAAAGTTAAGCTGGAGGATTTTGTTCAGAGTGTTTATCCATTCTTCCATCTCAAGTTCACTGTCTGCAGCTAAAAGGTAACTACTCTTGTCTTGCATCTTGAGCTCAAATGCAAAACGTCTGACTTTATTGTTCTTTAAGAAACAGAAAAAAAGACCTTTATACTATCTTTACATACTGTTGACTTAACATACATGTTGAAGTTACATGCATTTGCATTTCAGATCTTTTAACCAAAATATACAGTTTGGTATTTTGAACAAGTTGGTTATAATTACACTGTTTCCTTTCTGACATTTGACCTTTTGAAGTTCTTTTTATCACTGCAACAAGTGGAAGTATGAAAGATAACAGCTCATTTTTCAGTTTTCCCTCATCGTTCTGCTGGCACTCGTTTTAAAAAACAAAAATCATGAAGTAAGTGAAAAACTCTTAAGAACGGTAACCTTTAACTTTCACAGTATAAAACCCTGATACAGGTTTTCACAAATCGCTGAATCAGAGCAACCATGTGTATATATATATATATATGACTCTGAGTGTGAATATATACACTGCATATATTATGTGACTGCACTTCTCTTTGATGCAGAACAGTCAATATACAGATGCCAAGATGAACGCTGATGGTACTGTAGAATACGTCACAGTGTTCAAGACACAAGCCAGCTATAAACTTTAAGCATCCAAAGTACAGTTTTACTTACAGACTACTGTATCACCCCAAAACCTTCCTTGAATTGGAACAAAGGAACAGTAACTAAATAAAAATTAAAAAGCTTTTGAAAAAGTCTGAGGAAATGTCAGGAACTGATGGAATGGAAAGTATGGAACAGTACTCCATGAAAAGATGATTTAGAAAAAAGGATTTTCAGGATTAAAATCCAAAAACATAGAATCAGAGAATGGTTAAAGAATGAAAGGGGCTTCTGGAGATCATTCAGTCCAACCCTGCTACTCAAGCAGGGCCACCCAGAACTAGTTGCCCAGGACCATGTCCAGGCTCCAACTATCAAGGGTGGAGTATCCATATCCTCACTGTGTAACTTGTGCCAGTGCTCAGTCGCCCTTCTCAGTCTTTCCTGATATTCAAAGGGAACCTTCCATGTTTCAGTGTGTACCCATTGCCTCTGGTCCTGTCATGGGGCACCATTGAGCAGAGCCTGGCTCTGTCCTCTTTGCACCCTCCCTTCAGGTATTTATATACATTGATGAGATACCCGAGTCTTCTCCAGGCTGAACAGTTCCATCTCCTTCAACTTCTCTTCATAGGAGAGATCATAGAATGGTTAGAGTTGGAAGGACCTTAAAGATCATCTAGTTCCAACCCCCTGCCATGGGCAGGGACACCTTCCACTTGACTAAGCTGCTCAAAGCCTCATCCAATCTGGCTTTAAAAGCTTCCAGGAGTGGGGCAATGCTCCATCCCCCATCTTCCATCATCTGCATAGCCCTTCCCTGGATTCTCTCCAGTACCTTCACGTTTCTCTTTTACTGGGGAGCCCAGAACAGGACACAGGAGTCGAGGTCTGGCCTCACCTGTGCTATTCAGTTGTTCAGAGGGGAAGGATCACCTCCCTCAACCTGCTGGCAACACTTCCCCCTAATGCAGACCAGGACACCATTAACCACCTTTGCAGCAAGGGCACATTGCTGGCTCATGTCCAACCTGGTGTCCCCCAGGACTCCCCATGTCCTTGTTCTGCCAACTGCTTTCCAGCTGAGTGGCCTGTCCAGCACGTGCTGTTGCCTGGGCTTGTTCTCCCCAGCTGCAGGGCTTAGCACTCCCCTTTGCCGCAGTGCCCTTCATTTGCAATTCCTGAAAAATCTCAGTAAGTTCTCATGATGTAAATACTATACACGATAGCCTGTACCAGAGCCACAGGCTGAGAAGCAGCAACAAGCCATCACCCAAGTGGGAAACAAAAAAGGGCCAGAAACAGCCTAGAAGACGGAAAATTTGTATTATCAGAGAGAGGGGCGCCAAAGCAGAGGAAGCTGAGGAGCAGAAGGAAAGACATATTTTAGGCACAAGACAAAGGCTGCAACTGTGTTTAGGAACCTGTTTGTTGGTTTGTTTTAAAAACACCAATCACACTGTTTTCAGTGGAGTTGGCGAGAATTGTACCCCTAAGGCAAAACAATCTGCGTAAATCTGGATATGCAACTTCCCATATGATTAAATTTATTACACTTAAAAGACTTTCCACACAAAGTATCTATTAAATGTGTATCCAAAAACATTATTATATTATTTGGAAAAAAATCATCCTTTGTGAAGCTGTTGTATCTCTGCATAAACCTTCAAACAACTTTATACTAAAAAAAATATTATTTAAGAAATAAATTTTTATTAAACTTTGCCTATTTTTATCCAAGCTAACAAAATCCTAAAACCCAGCAGTTTTTTTTCCAGGTAAACTGTGCCTAACAAAACAGTTACATGTTGTACTGTAAATACACAACAGAATCACAAGAAAAGAGAACAGTCTTTTCTTTGGCACTTGCTACTGAGGAACATTTTACCAACGCCCTTAAGTTTTTAAAAAATGGAAAAGCACATTAAAGTAACGCTATAAAGGTTAAACGAAAGCATCTGGAAGGGTAACCGAATTGAATACAATCCTGACAACAAAAATCCCACACAAGAAGCTATGCAAAACATTTTACAGCTCATGTAAGCACAAAATGTAACTGAAATGAACTTGGGATTTTATGCTGTCATTACTTTGCCATGATTTAAAGCTGGGTGGCTGTGCATGTTTGCCTTAAAAATTTGCTTGATAATTTTGATAAATATTTGACATCAACTAATAATTTATGCTCTTTTCAGAAAGATTTTCTTTAATTCTGTCTGCTGCCTTTGAAAATCTCATTCACTGGTTTTGCAAGATGCAGCATGTCTAATTGTTCCTCTGTATAATAGAGCTTATCTACATCTGACAAGTTATCTGTAATTTAAAAAAAAACAATTTGCTAGCAAATACAGAATTAATGGAAGAATAGGTAGAACAATTATACCTACCTGAACCACTCCCATGCATGAATCTAGAAATATTGATCCTTTAGGTTCTTTTGATATTTTTTCATCTTTGTAGAAATTGAGATTATAGGATCCATCACCAAGCTGGATTAAGTGGAAAAACCTTCTTTTAAATGACTAGTGAAAAGAAAGGAGGAAAGAAATACAATTACAGTGCTCGTATTAACCACTTTCACATTACAAAACACATAAGTGCTATTTACACAGTAGGTTATAAAAGAACCCTTTTATTTAACCCATAGTTTAATCGGCATCCTCAGAAAACAAACCAGAAATAACTAATTTTAAGAAAATTAATTAAAAACCTGCAGAAAGATTGTACTGTATTATTTGAAAGCATTTTTGATCCATTGACAGGTATCTAAAACTGACTCTATAATATTTTACGTAATAGCTATTTGTTGCAAGAACTAGAAAAATAACTTAAGTTTGTTTCTAAATAAAGAAATACAATACAGTACAAATAAAAACCTCAAATAGTCCATTTTCTACTAACAATGCAGAGTTAAGAAAATTATTTAAAACACTGGACTTCTGCCACACGGGATTTTTAAGGCATTTTTTCTCATTTAAGTAGAACAGAGGTAAAGTAAGATATCACAGCTACAAATTACACATAAGCTTCCCTCTTTCATCTCACCCTATTATTTAATTTAGAGTTGACTTCTCAAAGGCACAGTGATATTTTAGTATTAGTGTTCAGTTTTTATGATACATAAGACTTTCTTAAACTTACTCTCATTGTCACACTGATTGCACTATTCATGTTGCCTTTGTACAACCATCCTTGTTTCGTTATTCCACCCTTCTGAGACCCAAGAGATGCTGCGTCCTGGAGATGAAAAATAATAAAATGAGATGAAAGTTTCTCATCACAATCTGAAACTGTTAAATTTCTTGAAAATTTAAGAAGTAATTTGTAAAACATGGAACAGCTTTGCTCATTATCTAAGGATAGGAACATACTATGACTCCCTGTTGAGATTCTATAGATTTCTAATTCCAATTATTTTCTTTAAAAACTGGGGTAAGACTGACGACACCTAACTTTTGATAGGTAACCTGGCCACACATTTAGGCCTTCTGTGTCCAACAGAATGACCCAGCTTCTGAAGAGTAAAATATTAGTCAAGATAAATCCCACCAAAACAGGGGAAAGAGGGAAAATTCAAAACATTTACTTCATAAGCTTTTTCATAAATTCTAATCTTTCAGTGCAAGAATTTTTACAGATTTCTATTACCAAAAAGAACAATGTAAACTCACTCTTATCTAAAACTTCAGTTGAGATTTCTCCAACCATTTTGCTTTATATGTGTTATTTCAAAGATGTTACTTAAGAGCTCACAGAGAACTTTCTTGAAATCTTGAATTGGAACTGAAAACCGATCACAGTGACAGATTTATAATTTCCATAGAACAAATACTAAATCTGTAGTTCAAGTAATCTTTTAGAGCATTATCTGACTTTACCATGGGTTCCAGTTGAGGTAACCGATTTTGACACAACAAAACCATTAATGAATTAAGACACATATTAAGATTTTTCAACTATCTAGAGGAGAAATACTCCTGATAATTTAATATCCAAACATCCAAAATTAGCTGAGCATCCAGTTGCAAAAAAAAACCAACCAAACAAACAAACAAAAACACACACACACACAAAAAAAAAAAATCACAAAACTTCCATTGCCTCAACTACTATTTATAATTCCTTTCCTCAACTATTAAAAGNCGCAAACCTTCCATTGCCTCAACTACTATAATTCCTTTCCTCAACTATTAAAAGAAGATACAACAAAACGTGGTTACATATGGGGGACTGAGTCATTAGTTCAACAACTGAACATTAAAACCAGATTTTGGAAAATCAAGGAACATTCTGTAAAAAGTGAATTTATTTACAGCTTATTTAGCCTGCTGAGCTTGCATATTCATGTGCATATGTGAACTTCAAAAAACTGAAAACAGAAGGAAAAAGATGCATCAATCTGTTCCTTCAAAAATTCTAGTCAGCTTGATGCTACAGAAACTAGGTCCAGTAATTATAATTGGTCACCAATTATCAGAGCATAGAATCATAGAATGGTTAGAGTTGGAAGAGACCTTAAAGATTATAAAATTCCAAACCCCCTGCCATGGGCAGGGACACCTCCCGCTAGACCACGTTGCTCAAAGCCCCATCCAGCCTGGCCTTAAACACTTCCAGGGATGGGGCAGCCACAACTTCTCTGGGCAACCTGTTCCAGTGCCTCACCACCCTCACAGGAAAGAATTGCTTCCTAATATCTAATTTAAATCCCCGCCTCTTTCAATTTAAAACCGTTACCCCTTGCCCTATCGCTACACTCCCTGATAAAGAATCCATCCCCATCTCTCCCGTAGGCTCCCTTCAGACACTAGAAGGCTGCTATAAGGTCTCCCAGAGCCTTCTCTTTCTCTCCACACCATACTCCAGGTGGGATCTCATGAGAGCAGAGTAGAGAGGCGTAGAATCACCTCCCGCAACTTGCTGGCCACACTTCTTTTGATGCAGCCCAGGATGCAGCTGGCTTTCTGGGCTGCCAGTGCACACTGCTGGCTCATGTTGAGCTGATCAATGGCTCAGAAGCATAGAGCAGAAATATTCAGTAAATTTTCATGTGCCCCAATGACTCTCACTATCCAAGCAATACAGTCTACTTGTTCCATATTTTCAAGCCATTCCTCCTCAGTCCTGTTCTATTACCTAGATGACCATTTTTTCTTATACAACAATCAGGATACAGAGACAAAAAACTTAAAACATTGGAGTTCCAACTATGATTGTCCACCTCCACCAGTGGAAGGTATCCCCAAGGAAAGGATGGTTTAAAACCACTCTGACAAGCCTAAAATGATGAGTAGATGATGAGTTATCATCAAAGTCCAGTACAGAACAACCAATGCTTTTCTGTAATCTCACAAATCTGACGTAAGACTGACATGATAAGAATCCCTTCATTACCCTAGTTAACAAAGACTAAAATTTAGCTCTAATAAGACTCTTTTTCCAAATCAAAGTCTCTCAAGTGCACTGTTTTCCAACTGTGTTGGACTGTGTGACGCGTCCTAACAATAAAACTGTCATTTGGACCTCTTTAGTTACACCATTTCTTTCTGTCAGGCAGAATTCCTGCCAATAGAGCCAACAAGCTAGCAAATCTTTCCAGCTGACCACCTGTTAATACAAAGGAACCCAGGACCCAGTCATTAATACACAACTTTTACACTGAAAACATAATTCCTGTTTCCAACTGGTCAGTGAATTTCCTCACTTTTATTATTACTGCTGTGCATTGTGCTTCACCTTTTTTTTTTTTCCTTTTTTTTTTTTTTTAATGATCTTTCCCACAAACTCAGCTCCAAAATTTAGTTCAACAGCAACTGTTTCAACAAAAACAATTCCTTATCTTGATCTCATACCCCAGGCTGATTTAAAAATTCCGTTTACAAACACCAACCTGATGGCCCAGATTAGTTTTGGAAAGGTAATTCTCTCCTTTTTAATGGTGCAAGATTAAGCTAATCTTTATCTGGTTTTCCTCCAATTTTTAATCACTTTCAGCTTTTTGTATTCTACCATTCCTCTAATAAATTAGCGTTTTTAAAGAAAAAAACACAAAAGCACAAACAAAACCAAAACAGAAAGGCCACCAGACAACTTTTAATCTAAGATTTGCATATATGCTTTTTGCCATACAATGATGTTAAAGTCTGAATGAAAAACTTTCTTTCCCTCAAGGAAAGAATTTATGGTCCTCCCACCCTATTCCCATTAAGCTCCCTTTTCTTCCCAGCATGCTTTCTTCTTGTGTTTATATTTCAAGTTCCTAAACAAAGAGTAACAGACCTCTTCTCCAGTGACTCTACTTCTGAAAGAGATATGACGTTCCTGCCCACTTTTAACAGGAAACTGGGCAGAAGGAAACAGGAAGTCCTCCTACTTATTCTTCCTAGTATAAAACATATCACCTGATTACAGCCAAACTACAGATTTTTCAGTGTTTAACTAACTCCAACCATAAGTGTTTTTCCTAGTAACAATCATAGTCAATTATATCTCCATTTATTTTTTTTCATGTTTAACTCACTGTTTTCTAAAACACTCCTGTTGTCAGAAATACCATGACAGTAAATAAAGCCAAGTCTTTTTCACTTCAGAAAAAAGAATTATTCCCATCTTACGAATGGGAAGATTTGGATACAGGCGCATGAAATTATTTGTCCAAGTGTCACGGCACAGATTAATAGCAGCACCGGAGAAACAGCATCCCGAGGCTTCCTACCTGAGGAAGGAATCTACCTACTCAGGTGCACTTCCTGGACTATTTTCTCACATTTAATTCAGAAAAACTTGCAACTTGCATACTTCATATGTGGCAGTTCTGAATGTGAGGAATTTAGAAGCGAAGTAATTATTAAAGGGTAAAACCCACAAAAAAATCTTTATTTTAATTCTTTTCTGTGATGCAAGAGTTCAGGTTCACACTCATATGAAAAGAAAACACTGGCATTTAAACACTCTTTTGAAACAGGGTGTGGCAAAAATTCAATAAATCACAAAATTAGCAGAAGCAGTTACAAAGTCTTTAACATTTGAAAGGTACTTGAAAATTGCTTGAAGCTATAGATGTAGCATCATAGAATTGTCTAGGTTG
>VZTM01016607.1:345-17959 GCA_013400555.1 Jacana jacana
AAAGAACTATCTACAGCTGCTGTCAAAGACTAAAATCTTTCCTATATCCCTCAGCTGTAGGACTCCACAAATCATACCCAAGTAGTAGAAGTATCAGATTGTGCAGTATTTTCTAGAAGAGCTAAGAACTAGTAAGGATGTGGTTATGTTGTCTAGTTTTCTGGATTTGCACAGTGAAAAGTGAGTCTGTTGTTTTCTAAAGGTATTTTTTCACAGTTCTTTTATAGATTCCTGGGTTTATTTAGTTCAATACTGCTATTTCATAAGCTAGTCTTTTTTATTTTCTGATTTTTGCAGGATAATGTTGAAAAAAAAATACAGGAGATGTATTAAGTTCTAAGGAAAGCATGAGTTTTCTGCCCTTATTGTGTTGTTTTTATTTTAAATTGTGAACCACAAAGGTTTTCTGGTGTGGCTGTACTACCTGAAGCCTAGCCTAGATCCAGCCTGACGGTCAGGTAAGTAAACTGGAAAGATAGTAGTACAAAGTATCTTTATGCTTATTTCAGGGTTTCCTGGTTGTCTTATAAAGTCATCTCTGTAATGGCACTTCCCCAGCTACCTCCCTGGTGCTGCTTCCATCCTTGTTTTGGTGACTTTGTCCCACCCCCCTGAGGGTTAGTTCTTAGATGTAAGTTGGTATTGCTAAGCTGTAAATTTGCAGAGTGTGTGTAGGAAGAACTTGTGTGACCTCCCTGCTTGCTACCACCAGCTGGGTTTTAAGAATACCACAGGAGGGTTCTTCTAGTTGTCTACTCGACTTTGAAGGTGAAGTTGATGTATGAACTTGAGAGGTAGGGGGAGTGGCATAATCCTCAAAGATGACCATTGCTGGACAGTAAAATTTGGTGCAATTGCTGCATACATATTTCTGTGGAATAACATACGCATCTTATGGTTGTTCATATGAATGAAATCCATACTTGCTTAAGTTGACTCTGTTAATACTTGCTATGACTCTTTTCCTATTCTAGTCTGCAAATAAATCACTTGGGTGATGCTGCTGACAGATCCTGTGGCAAAATTTAATAATGAAAGCATGTGTTTTCTTAAGCTAATTATCTCTCCTACCATTGAAATTCAGATCAAATTGCTGCTTCTGAAGAAAAATGGTTTAAAATACACATTTTGGGAATATGTGTTTATTGTGTTCTTTGGTTTTTTTTTTTTTTTTTTTTGCATATAGCTACATAAGGGTAGCTTCTAATGAATTATCTCTTTGTGAGGCAAAAGTGAGGGTCACAGCTAGTCAAATAAAAAGACTGCAACTTAAGATATATGTTATATGCAAATGTGCGGAGAGGCAACAAGAGAATTTTGTAAACAAAGCTGCCCATATTGTGCCTCTTGAACATTTTAACAAGGGAGATGCTTTTTTTTTTTCCTTTTCTCCATTTTCTTAGTCTGACAATGCTCACCAGGGTTCATGATTTGTCACTGATAAAGCTCCTGCAACTTTTTCTTTTTATTTTTTGTGAAAATAGAGAATAAAGGCGCATCCAAGACAGCAGCTCACAGAATAGATGAGCTCCCAGGGGGTTTAGTTTCTTAGTGTTGGCAGATGATAAAGGAAGAAGCTTGTTTTGATGAAAGAATTTGGGGAATCGGAATGAATAATGACGACTTGTATGTATAGAAACAGGAATATTTTTTCTGGTTTTTGACTGTGGGTGAATATGCTAAAGCTTGTCATCAAGATAAGTAGTTTGAAACTATATTAATGATTAAAGTGAGAGGAGACTGTGGGAGGCAGAAGAGGAAGAAAAAGGAATTCATTCAGTGCTGTGGGTGGCTTTTTTCTTTGAGAGCTTCATAAAAACATAAAGGTGATAAATACAGGGTAAGGACAGAGTAGTTGAAAGATTCTGGCAGAAGGAAGAAAACATGGTTCGCCATTTACAGAACATCTGCAAAGCTAGGCTGGAGAGTGGGAGTATACAGCACATCAGAATGGCAAGAGCAACAATCTGTCTTAATTTGAGTCCCCAGCCACGTAAAATGGTACGAAGAATTAGGCTCCAAATATTGGAATAAATAGAGCCATAACTGAAAGAAAACTGATATGAAGAAACAGCGAAGGCAGCTCAGGATGGGAGCTATAAAATAACAAGAAAAAGATAGTGGAAACAGTTAATAGGCAAGTTGGAAACAGAACTAAAAAAGAGAAGTTCTATCAAATACAACCTTCTGTCATTGATTTCTTTTATGGAATCACTCAGAAAGGGCTAAATCTTTTCCTCCTTTACACCACTTAGCATTAGTAGAAGTCCAATAAGCGACTTCTTCACCAATGCCACAAGGGAGAGGATCAAGCTGACATAACTAATCCATTTGATTTTCATAGCTCTTATTTTCCCAGTAGTTTTTCTTTGTAGCCTCAAACAAAACCAAGAGAAAAGTAAAGATTATTGATGTCAGGATTGTGTGGAAAGAAATCGGAAGCAGTGGTTTCCAGCAATTTCTCCATTTTATAGTGTAGAAATCAGTACTGTATTTGGATTATTATAATGCTATCCTTGTTAATGCTACTTGTGTGTGATTTGATCCATTTACTGTGAATTTTTTTCTCATTTTTCCATGTTCAAGCTTTCCTGTGCATTGCTTACCAGGTTCTCTTATTTCTTACTTAATGAAGCCACCAGCTTGTATTGGTGGCTAAACAGAGTATTAGTATTCCTAAAAGTAATTTTAACAATTAACCTTTTTGTGCAATGAAAAGAAAATAATGCAGCAGAAGTGACATTAAAAGGAAAAACTATGCTGTTATTAAAACTGCCATCAGTACAAATTAGTATCTTCACAGATAACTGCTTTTGTCTTTGGAGCTTCCTCATGTTAAAGAGCAAACCCCCGCCTCCCCCATATTCCAGAAATCTTTTCATTAACTCTTTTGGGGAATAAAAATGTTGGAGGTTTTTCTTGCTTTAGCAACATGGTACAGGAGATTATCTAGCAAGTAATAGTGTCTCCTCTGAATGCTGTTAATCTAAAGCATATGTCATTGTGAAAACCACAAAAAGTACTTTTATAATGAACTTTGTGATCAAAACAAAACTATCAAGTCCGTAAGGTCAGATTCTAGTTTTGCAGTGAGCTAAGAAAAAAATATATATTTGGGTTTTTTAGCTCTAAAATGGTGTATTGAACCCCTGTTCAAGTAGATGAAGGAAACAAGTTACACAAGCAAATTATTATACTAGTACCAAACTTGTCAAATAATATTAAGAATTAATGATTTTCTCTATAGGCTCCCCCTAAACGCTGGAGGGCAGTGGACTTGAACAGTCAGCCTCAGCAAGTTGCTGTCAGTGAAAGTCAGCAAAATCACAACAATAATGGTTGGGTTTTAACTTCTTAAGTATTCATGTACCAAAAAGAACACTGTCATCAAAATACAAAGATACTTGGATTTCTAAATGGCTGGTCCAGATGAGGGGCTAGGGGAGAGAAAGAAGGGGGCTGTGCCTTGGGGGAGGCTTTGGAAGAAATAACAGGGGGAGGGGAATCCCAATTCTGTTGTTTGCTTTGGCCTCTAAATAAATTGCAAGAGTGATTTCTGAGCAAAAGCTCCATGAAAGCCACTGCTGGCTTAGATCACTTTCTGCAGAGAAGGGTCTGCTTCAGCCTGTTCTGCTCTACCCCATTTGCTGCTTTAGCATGTGTTGCTTCGGTCCCCTGCTTGGAGGGGAATTGCAGACTGAGACAGTGTCCTGATGGGCTTGCTTCAGTGTTAGGACATGTTTGTAGAAATTCTCAATGGTACAAGTTGCTCAAGTGGATTGAGAGATACAGCAAGCAAATTGTATAAAGCTATTCTTAGAACAACCTCTGAAGATGAGGGATGGTGGCAACTTTTATACTTGGAATTTTGTGTTATCTTGGCTGTTCTCCAGGGTTTGGGACCCAGTGCAATGATATTGTGCAGTACCACCTCGGGAGTTAACCCTTTCATCAGCCTGACAAAACCAGATTTGTATATAGGCCACTGAGGGAAGGCTCTGTGAATATACCTGGGACTGAAATCTTAAGCCTGGTAACAAAATCCATATTAATCAAGGCCTTGTTACATGAGTTTAGTGATGCCACTGGATTGGAGAGCAGGAGGGACTATTAATACCAGCTACTCAGAATTTCTGCTTTATGTTTGCCATAGAAATATTACCCATCACTTCTAATTAAGCTAGAATACAATCTTTAGATACTTAAATGGATTCAAAACTTAATGTGATGAATAATCCAGATCATCACTTATTAAATTTAATAGGGAAGATAATTTACCTGTGTAACAAATGCAGCATACATTTGTTTAAATTTGATATATGATGCTTCAGCCTTCATAAGAAGAAACTGTCTGAAGTAGTGATAGAGCAGCTCATTTCCCTGAGCAGTTCTAGCTTG
This sequence comes from Jacana jacana, assembly GCA_013400555.1. Taxonomy (NCBI): domain Eukaryota; kingdom Metazoa; phylum Chordata; class Aves; order Charadriiformes; family Jacanidae; genus Jacana; species Jacana jacana. The sequence continues at coordinate 4,744 of VZTM01016607.1, forward strand.
GCATCTCATCTGCTCCTGCAGATGTAAATATTTACTGTGTTATGCATTGGCTGGTTTATTTTTTTTTTTTTTTAGTTCGGTGCCTATGCATTATCTACCAGCTCTGCCTCAAAGAGCCACATCCTTTGAATGTGATTACTTTGTGCATAGAGGCTTCATTATCCACAGCCTTAACGAAACCTGCCCTGACTTGTTTGGAGGCAATATGACCTCTAGCTGGATACAGTAAAACAGGGCTTTCAACAGAGCCTCTTGTACTTCCTGCTTGAAAAGCCTACTCTGTCGGTGCTTCCAGGTGGATTGGAGAGTCAGATGACTTTCCCTTGCTGTCTTTCAGCACGATGAAGTTTGGCTCTAAATGTGCTTTCCGAGATAGTACTTGATCCAATATTATCACAGTATGAGTACTGGCAATCCTATTATTTGAAATACTTATAAACAACTATTCCCTGATGATTATTTTTTTGGTCTTCAAAACTGCAAAATCACAAAACCATAACCCTTTGCTTGGTAAAACTTTAAGCAAGTGGATGTAGGAAAATGGCAGAGGATTATATTTGATATTTCCTGCAAAAGTGATTTTTATGTTACACAATTGTATGAAGCAGATATTTTCAGTGAAGTAATGACGCATTAGGATTTTATGTGCATATTAGGTGTTTAAACCTCTAGCTGAAGCCTACTGATGTCTGGGTACTGTTCAGTTCTTGCACTTGACTAACAAAAAGGACTTGTTAAAGTTTGGGTTTTTTTTTATGAGAACTGCCCAATGTTGCTATGATGGAAGGAGAGTTTAAGGCACTCCTTGACTTTATGCAGCAGCTTTTAAAATCTCCTGATCGGTATAGCTTCAGTGAACGATCAGTAATGTTTAGTTTGTTGAGTACTTCTGCATGTCTCTGGGCTTCATTCATTGAAGCTTTTGAGCTTGCAGTCATGGATAGTTTGCCCCTGTGAATTTCTGGAAAAATAAGATTAAATTAAAAATATATTTTTGGCATAAAGGGGTTGAAAAATCAGAATCAATTGAACAATGAAAGGATGCTTTATAGCAAGACTTGAAGGTACTTAAAATCTGGATCAAAATATTTCCTCCAAATGAACTCTGAAGTATCAAACTAGAACATGTTAGTTCCAAGCATGAAAATGGAGTATGAAGCCTTTGGAGGGAAGCAGGTTCTATTGATCCAAGAATGTTACTGATTTATCCTCATCTCCACAAAAACCTTCAATTGCCGGGGATTACTAAATGTTATTGAGGTTCTTGTTCTTTATTGTGATATTTTCCCTCTTTCAAATGGCTAAAGATTTTCTTATAATAATGAAATTGAGGTCCCATAACAGCAATGTGGTGGCTACAAATCATGTTCCCACTGTAACCAGCTTTGCAAGCCAGCCATAAGCTTTGCTCTGTATTCCAGACCTTCTGTAAAAGCTTATAGAACAGGCTTGTAGTCCAAAATTTCCCGCATGATAGTATGGATATTGCATCCAATCACTGTTTATTATAGTGAGGAAGTAATATTTGTTAGGTCTTCAGAAGATTGCAGAGAGGTATATAAGTCATTTCACAGCTTCATCATTCCTACACTAATTTCTTTTAAAGTTTTATTTAATGGTAGAAGTGGCACTGGCTCAATGCACACAAGTAAACAAACGCACGTCATGCATTCTGAAACAATGTTAAGCATCTGACAAAATATATGAAGTATGGGGGAAGAAGTTATATTCTATATACACTTATATCAAAAGTGTTGTATTTTTATTTCTAACATCTAAATGAATTACGTCTTATGAATAAAATGAGGCTTTTGAGTGGGAGGATCCCATGCTCCTGGCTTGTTTCCTTTTTTTCTTATTCTGATTTCTTTTTACCTAGCATGGTAGGGGTTACTAATGTTACTGCTGTGTTTGTTAATTTAATAGGATTTAGAAGTGCAGTCACTCAGGCAACAATATATAATAACCAGTAAGACTGTAATAAACACATTGCTCTCTTAGATATACATGGAAGAAAATCTGCAAATAACAATGCAGTGGGTGTATCTCTCACAGGCTGCTGAGGTTTTTATTATGGCAATTTAAAAAAACCCATGGCAGACAGAATGAAAACAGGTGAACAAGGAACCATCATGAGTGCTGATCAGCGTGTGTGGGAGTGTGCTGGAGCCAGGCTGGGAGATGTTTTTATAGGGAAGAGGTGGCTGTTTGATGAGGATGAACTTTAGTTCCTTAAAATGGAGACCTGGAAGGAGATTTGAGAGGGTCGAGCCTGCATCTGCTGCATGGATGCTACTTGTATGCAACTAGCTAGCTTTTGGGGATACGTGGAAGTTTCTTTAGGAAAGCACAGTGTGTCCTATGATATTTAGCTACAAGCTCTGTCTGGTCCCAGACATTCTGCCATTGACTGTGTCTGCTCTGCTGGGAGAGCCTGTGAGCTGTGCTCTCTGTGCTGCTGAAGGCAAGAGCAATGTGTGCTGCTCGTACAACACGGGGTGCTACCCGCCTGGCACAACATATCCATGCTCTGCACTGTATATGCAACTTGGCAGAGGTGGTGGTGAAATCAGCTAAATAGCAGCTAAACTCTGCCGTCATTATCCTCGTAACTTGTAGTAGCTGTTACTGGGGGAGAAGATGGATTACTTACAGGGAGGAAGGTGAAAGGGGTATCGGAGCAGGGAAGTAATAATGACCTAAATAGAGGTTTGTTTTCCCAATTCTAGGATTGGCACCTTTATTCCTGAACATCTGTGTCAACAAGAGTATTTGAGAACATACATACTTTGATGATGACAAACAGAATCTTCCAACTGAGCAGGTGTCCTGATGAGGTGCAGTAATGGTGGGTGATGCTGACTCCTCCAGAGCTCTCAATTCATACAGGGGGTTTTGTGCTCTTTGTGAACTGAAGTCTCACATATTCCTGAGATGGAAAGCACACTGTTGTTGTACAGTGAGAGTAGGAGATAGATGTTTGATTGCAAATTAACATCACTTCATTAGAAATGGGATGGGGAAAAACTTTGTTCATTTTCATAATCTGAATGATTGTGAAGATATTTTTAGTCGGTGAATAGGATATTTTTTAGCATCACCTACTTTGGTATGTTTTACTCTTAGATGTGCTGAAGAAACAGCGAAACTGGGAAGTGCTTAATGGAGAATCAGTCTTTTATTTCTTTCTGGACTGTAAAAGGGGAGTCCATATTATCTCACTATCTGTGAGAAACTGGATTGAGCTATTTACTCCTTTGATATATGATCTTGTTTTGATCTAGTGTTGGCAATGAGGACATTGTTTATAGTGGCATGGATGACATGGATAATGACATTGGATTTTTATGCCTAAGACCCTTCCTCACTGAGGATCAAATCTGAGCTTTGCTATCAAAAGTGATCATTAGGTGTTTGCCCTGCAGTCAGGGTACAGTGTGAAAAATTTGTACTGCAGCAGATGTCATGACCATCACACCAAGCTGCCTCTAAAGGCAATGCAAAGAGCTTTCTCCAAAACTGCTGCCATTAGGTTACATCTGCCCCTTGTTATATTTCCTTACAACCTTGGCAGTTTAGTACTGGTGAGTGGGTTTTTACAGGCTTTACTGCAAAGAGTTGACCTAGTAGTTGATCCCATCAGGCAGTGCCACAGCTGTCACTGCCTGAGTTGCATAAGGCTTTTCCCACTGCACAGCTCCAGTGATTTGTTAGCTCTTGCTGAATAAAGTGGGAGTGTACCCTATGAGTTGCTGTCAATCAGAGCCCTCTTTGGAGTTTTCAGTTTAAAATATGTGTTGATAACAGAAAACCTAGTAGAGGAGAAAGCTTGTAAGGAAAATGGTGCAAAAAGAAGTTAAATGATTAAGTGTAACTTAATCAAAGAAGGTAAAGATGACTGAATCAGTATAATTTTTGATTTATTCTGTCTTGTGTTTGTCTTAGTTTATGTTGCATTCCCATGGGAGGGAGGAAAAAAAATGTTATTTTAAACTACCAGGTGTCTAATTTCAGTGGGGGAGAAAAGCAATCAAATCCAAACCTTAAGTGAGTTCTCAGTGTTGTCTCAGAGAAGGTCAAGTGTGTGTGTGTGAGCGACAGCCCTGTGTTGCTGCTTGCTTGAAACGCTGCCTAACAACAAATGAGTGCAGGATCAAACCACCAGCCAAGAGCAACCTGTCCAAAATCGATGTTGTCACCTCAGACAAATACCCAGGAGGTCTGTTCCTTTTCACAACAGCACTCATTTAGCATGTCATACCAGTAAAATCTCATTGTGTTCATCATCCGATTAGAATGTATTTCAATTTGATAGTTATATTTCAATTACTAGTTCTAAACATCTCAGGAAAGATGTCCAGATTATCAACGTGTTTAGAGATTTAACTCCTATTTCATCTGGAGAGTTCTTAACAGTCTAAGGACAGAAAACAGAATCTGGAGATTAAAGCAGTTTGCTTTTTCCCTGATCTAAAAAACAATGTTCAAAGAATGGTAGGAGAGGGGCAAAAAAAAAATATTTGGCTACAGCAGAAGGGAACAACATGCTTTTCCAAACATCCCCACTATGTTACTCTAGCTATTATAAAAGAAGGTAAAGTGAAACAGAAGTAGTGCTTTGAGTAAAGTTGGGGTTTTATTACATATGTTAGTTCTTTGTCTGTATCCAACGAGTTCAAGGGGAAGCAGTTCCTTGTGAACCAGTCAGCAGTGCACCAGTATCCTCACATAGTAAAGCCTTTAGATTTTTCTGGGTAAACATAAATGTGATTCTTGTAGTACCTACTTTGAAGTAGGTAATGAGTGTGTCACCCGTACCAATAGCACAAATGGTTCTTTGCTAAGCAACACTTAACAAATGTCCCACGTCATCCTCCCTTTATTTAGTACCTCTCACATTTGTTTTTCTTTCCTCTCTGAAAGCACAGATCATTATATGTCATTTCTTAAATGTTAGGAGAGCATCACTGTCACAAAGTTTATATCTTAGAATCAATGAAATACTTTGCTAGACACATCTGTGTTGTTCTCACTGGTGCTGCTCTGCTGAATTGTTGTGGGACTACATGAGAAAAGAGATACGTTTTTAAAAAATGTTGCTGCCAGTGTTAGACTGACAAATTCAGCTGAAATAATTACCTATAAGTTTATTTATCTACAAAGGACGTACATAGTTCCTAGAAGAGCAGAGAAACCTGCTAATCAGGCTATATATCAAAATGTTGTAAACTGTGTTATATCTTACAAATTTATGNTGAGGGGAATTATGTCTTGGGCTGTATTACACTTTTTCTCCTCTGTTTTATCTAGTCTTACAAGTGAACGAAGTACAACAGTTAAACACCAAAAGCATTGTAAAAAGAATTTGATTTTCTGATTGTAACTTTGAAATACATTAATTTACAGAATTCTATGTTTAGGGGCTTTGTTCTGAAACCAAGCATAAGCTATTTAAACAATCTACTAGTTAACTGTTGTACTGACCAGCTATTCAGTTAAAACCAATTATGGTTACTTTGAAATCTTCATGGTTGTTCTTGTTCCTTGGAGGCAGTTAGAACAGCCTGTATCACCAGCAAAGACACCTGGCATATGAGCTCGGATCTTAAATCTTGTGTTAGTTCCAGATGTCTTTACTTGAAATGCAAGACACTTTGAAGTTTAATGTCACTACAATCAATAACTTCAGAAACGCACAGTAAACTATTAAAAGGATGCATGTCACTAGTGAGGTGTGTCTTGAAAATATTATATAGTGAAATACTGTGCTACTCAGTCACTTAGTACTTCAGTTTGTCTTGGAAAATGGCTTTTCAAGAAAGAAAATTGTTTCCAGCACATAATATTTGACAGACATCTCTGTCTCTTTGTCGAAGACTCTGAAATAAAGGATTGTTTAGTTCTATCATTGGTCCTAAATTAGTTTGGGTCCATCACCAACTTGCAGATATACTAACTAATGATGTGACAGATTTCCAGTGAAGTTTAAAAGATTGCATCTGTTGATGTGGCAGCTTTTTAGAATACAGAACTACAGGGCAATAGTTTCATATTTTTTTGACATTTCAATATTTTCCTGCATTTTAACACCTCTTAGTTTAAATGACATTAAAACCTCAAGTAAATGCATTGCATTCTAGTCCAGGTCACTTACAAGCATTCTCAACTTTCTTTTGGCTAGAAGATGTAGTTAGGAGTATTTACCCTTTAACATAAGGCAAATTGGCTTTATACTGAAGTATTTTGGAACTTGTGAGAGACTGGAATGTGCCCACAGCTGGATGGCCACTGTGCCCAGTACCTCCTCTGTCTATAAATAGGAAAGACAACATTGGCTGTCGTTTCAGAAACAAATATCACAACTCTCACTGCTACTTCCTTTGGTTATGCCTGCTCTTGCTTCACCCCGCTGGTGGGCAAGTAAAACAAAGTAAACTATACCTTAGGGTCTTCCTTACTCCTCTGTTAGCACTCTGCTTTCCTATCATGATGCACCTGTATTTTGAGGGAGCTGTTCATCTTCTATTTCAACTCAAGGAAATAGTAGCATAAGCTAAATATTAAGATCTGCAATTAATCTTGTTCTTTAATCTAAATTTTGCACTACAAACATCTTTGTCCTCTTCCAGGGGACCACTTGTTCTCCTGCACAGCCCATTCCTCTAGCTAGCTTAATTATGAAAGTTGTGCATACTTATTCAACTGCACAAGGAAAAGGTACTTAACCCTGTACACCATGTGACAGTGCTGGTTCAACAGTGTAGCTCAACCTACTGCTTCATCTATAATTTGTGTTTCAGTGGCATCTCCTTTACTACTCTGATTACAAGACTACCTTACAGGAGAGGACAGAATCTGAGAAATCTGCTTTTTCAACATAGTAATAAGTATGTTAGAGCCCTAGTGTCCTGTTTTCAGGGTCTCTTGTTTCTTCTTAAGAGTTGGAAACCCTGCTTCAGATTCAGCTTCCTGGTACATCTGACAGAAGTTGCATATGAGACCCTAGCACCAATCTATATACTATTAAATATCAATTAATTATGACAATATGGTATTATGTCTACATTATCTGCTATTAGATATTAATTCAGAACAAAGGAAGGTGACCTGGCATGATGATGAAAATAAGCAGATTTGATAGAAGCGTAGTAGAAAATTTAACAAATCCCAATTTACTGAAGTGGAGCACGTATGTCCTTGTAATGTATGTAACAGTAATAAGGATTAGTGTTCTCAAGAGTTTCACATTGAGGTTTTTTGAACAGAAAATAACTAAAGGGATGCTAATAATTTGTAATGCTACCTAAAATATGCTATTACCTTATCAGTACAAAGACTACTATTTTACTTTTTTTCTCAACACACATTAAACCACTCTTCAGTAACAAGAATTACACTCCCAATAAATGCTTATCTAAAACCTTTGAAAGGATGAAGGTAATGTTCAGGAAGCTAGAAGGCAGCACAAAACAAAAGCAAGCTCTAATCTTTTTTGTTTATGTCATCTGATAAGCTGTCTGAGCAGCACAGCAGCCAGGCATAAATGAATCTCTTGGTGTACTGCATCACCATGTCTCTTTGTGCCCAAAGTAATTTACTCAACTGTTTAGCAGTTACAGAAACTCAGATGGTCCTTTTTTTACCGCTTCATCATGGTAGGATGAAAAACCCCAAACCCTCCTGTCAAACAGGGAACTCAAACTGGGGATTATACTTTGAGAAACCTTTATCACTATATAAAATATGTTCCCTGTAGCAATGTGTCTTAGACTTGCTGCTTAACTCATTGTGTCTTTTCTCTCACATGGACGTCCCTGTGGTCTGAGTAAAGCCTGCCTTCCTCAGCAGCCAAGTTAGTCCTATGGGCCAGTCTTGCAATGAAGGTATAACTGGGAGTTTATGGTACCGTGGGAAGGTGGAAAAATAACTGCAATCACCAGCTCTGCTTCAAAGAAAGACATAATGTGAGGCTGAACTGTTCAAATCCAATAAAATATTTAAGAGTATAATCTATTTAAGGTGCAGCATGCTATGTTCTTCCCTGGGTGTGAACGTCTGGGACAGCTCACCAGCTGGTGGGAGCTGGCATTGTTTCACTTTCTTCAGCAGGGATGTACAGATTTACTGCAGCTGAGGATGAAAACAGCTTTTCAGTTTGAGTGTACTTTTTCCCGTACAGAAGTAGTTTATTCTAATCCCAAGTTATAAGTGAGAGTGTAGGAAGATATTTCTTCTTTCGACAAGGTTTCCTGCCCCTTTAAAGTTGAGTAGATTAAAATGCCAATCTGTGTTCTTATTTCTTCCTGAGCAAGAAGTTTAAGAGTACTTGAAGCTTCTTAAGCAGAGCTCATGCTGTATCAGTTAGCAGATAGCTTAGTCTTAGTAAACTCTGTTTTGACCTGTTCACTTACCACTTTCTCTTTCTCATTGTCTGACTCCCCTTTTTACTCTAGCAATGTTTTTGTAGGTGTTTCAATGTTCAAATGATATGTATATAAAACAAGATACTTTTGCTACCATATATTGTGCTTATTTCACCTGTCTGCTTTTGCTCATCAGCAGGCCAAGAAGCTCAGTGGTGGTCTAAAGCTGGAGCACTTTGGTACATTCATACAAAAAAACAACTTAAATGGGGAGCTGGTGGTTGGAGGGGCTTGGTGATAGTATGAGCAACAGTCTTGCCTGATTGCTGGGATGAGTTTGGGAGTATAGCAGTGGCAGACTAGGGATCATGAGGCTCAGCCCTGACTGCTGGGCGAACAGTGAGTCCTGCTCCAAACAGGGTCCCCAGTCTCTGGAGTGAAGCCATGACTTTCTCCAGGCAGAAAGTTTAAGCTGAGTGCAATCACCAGAGTAAGATGAATTAATTGCCCCAGTTCTGCTTAAATATGAGCTGCTTTCTGTTGTCCTCCTTTTAATCTTACATACTATATGCAGCTCAAAATTAATCACTTAAAAGATATAACAAGGAGAGGAAGGGAGAAAAAAGGTTATCATCTCCCTGCAGGTAGGTGAAAGCTGACTTTATTAGATGATTTGATGTGTGATGCCGCTACAGTCACTAGACCCCCTGCGGTAAATTGATTGTCTGTTGACTGCTTGCTGTTTTTCCACCTTGTCACCTTTCATAGGTTTTCATCTGCTGTATTGTCAATGGCAGCCTTCTTCCATGACTTACTGGGAGAGGAGAAAGCTAATAGCTTTCTTGACCAATATATCTTAGCTATCTTACTTAGAATCCCTTCCATTTCGCTTATCGGTAATGGAAGACACCGGTTGTCTTTGGAAATGCTCAAACCTACTTTATTTATACACAGCTGCCATTTATTGATAAATAACTTAGCTATAAATAACAAGAACATTTTAAGCACTATTTTTCCTTCACTTTTATTACTTCTGGTGACTTGTACACCCTTCAGCCAATGTGTTAGTCCTGTATAATATTAAGGAAAAGCTGAATTTTTGACTAATGGAAAACCAGAATGAATAACAAAATAGATCACACTAGGAAAATTCATCATGTTTTTCTAATATTACAAAAGAGCTAAATAACATGACCATATAGGACCCAACAATGCCTTGCTGAAAATGTTATGCTGGTTTTTCAATGGAGTTGTTACAGCTTCACTACACTCTGTAGTCTTTAATGTTGCTTAAAAGACAGGAAATTAAAAGGATCATTAATGATAAAGGTCTTCAGGAAGGCAGAAGCTTAGCATGAAATCTATAATTCTTCTTTCTGGCCTTCTGATCCTAAACTAGAAGGCAATTTTTCAGTTTGAGAAATAAGAGGGGGCACACAGGATGAGACATGGGCACTTATACTTGAAACAAGATTCAGCTACAAATCCAGTTAAATCAGGAATTTAGGACTAGCTATTGAAACTAACTGCTGTGCTACTTCGAGTATTAAATGCATTGTTGAGTCCTCTTTCTTTTATTCTCCTTAATGTTCATTAACTTACTTGGGAAAGGCTGTTAAAAAAACCTGAAGTGCCAGATATTACAGAGCACTGCAAGCAAGAATAGTTGCAAAATACCACTCCCAGCTTCATAATTCAGTTGTTAGACTTTGTCCTGCATAATAAGCAAAAGTGTCTTATTTGATTCTCAAAACAGTGTATTTGGCTTAGTTTTGTCAAACCGTTAGAGCCGCTAGTTAGTTTGTCTAGTTTCTCTTCCCTCCCCTCTTTCTGAAGTTAGCTTTCCTCTTGCCCTACCTTCACAACATCTACAGAACAGAAACATCTAGAAAATGTTCACACTCAAGTCATGCTTGAAATTCATTGCTGCTTGAGCTAGAGTACATCTCTCATGTCTCCCTTTCCCCCCTGTGCAATCCACCTGCGCTGTTTTTTGACTTATTAACCATACTTTGAAATTGTTCACAAACATTGCCTAAGGTACTCTATGTAGCAAGTTGCTTTTGTGCATTAGGACTGTTTTAGAGGTCACTTAACTGCAGCCTGAACTTCAGGTCCGAGCTAAAAGATGGTTAGGAAGGAAGGTGATGCTCATATACAAATGACCTGGTGAATTAAGTTACAGAGAGGTAAAAGATAGGCACTTTCTAGCCTGTTCCTGGCATGTGTCGAACTAGCTGGCTTTTAGTAAATTCCTAGAAGCTTGGGAGGAGCTCACAGAAGCACCTGTGGAATAAAAAGAATGCCAGCTAACTCTTTAGGAGGGAGCCTGAGAAATAAGTATGCTATGTATTGGCAGTGGGACTTTTACACAGAGAGCTAACACAGGCTTTCTAGCATAATTAAAACAAGGTGTAAATCCATTTCCTGTGCTTGACTGGTTGAATTGAAGCTGACCTCTGAGGTATCTGGCATTGTTTGTGACACTAGACACAACTAGAAGGTGAGAGTTAATCCATCCAAGGAACCCTTGAGCAGATGGTGCTACAGTAGCACAACCCACCCTAGGCCTCTGAGAGAGGGCGACTTTGCTATCCTCTCCAGCAGAGAGGGGAGAATAAAGCTTGGACAGCTTGCTACCATTAGAAAGTCAAAATAAACCAGTTACCAGGGAGATGCAGACTCTGAGCCACTGCTAAAAGCAGCTTTCATTTGGTTCTATTTCCAGCACTGGAAATGTAAAGGTCTGTTTTGTGTATTTTATGCAAAGCAGATTGAAATCAACATCACACTTCATTTGGCTCCCAGCAGTTGAAGGAGAAAACATATAGAACTATAAACATATTTATTTTAGAGTGTTTTTCAAAGGGAAAAATCAAGCACCTGAGCCAAGCTGTTGCTTTGGGTGCTGAACAGACTTAGGATTCAAGTCACTACCTATTCCAGGCTGAAATTATCGCAGAGTTGCACCAGTTACCCCCCTCAAACACTTTCAACACTCTTGGGAATTAAAAATAGGCCCTTGAAATTACTTCTTGCCGCAAAGAGTCTACTACAGTTATGTGGTCACCCAAACCTCTACAAAGTAAAATCCCTGGTCCTCAAGATTCATAGGCAGAAAGGAAGATTTTTTTTTTCCTACAGTTTTTCCTACAACGTGCTCTACAATAAAGAAAAAAATTCCAGGAATTTCACATCTGTGCTAGTGAAAACCTCACTACCATGTGTAGCTGGTTTACTGCCTGAATGTGTGGAGTGCTAAGTTTTAGTGTAGGGCTTCTCAGTCCCTGGCACCCTGAAGTGTGGTAGAGTCTCTGTAGTTTGTATGCAGTAGATGTGGCTTATTATGAAGAAAGCTGATCTTATGGGAGACAAAACTAAATGAGCCTATGCAGTCAGACTCAATAGAGAGAGAGAAAAAGTTTGATGTTTAGTTTTAACTTTAAAAGATTAGTTCTAAAGGTATTTCATCATAATTACCAATTGTTAAGTGTTACAAGAGCTTCAAGTTCTAACAAATGCTCCCATGTTTTGTATCCTCTGCAACACCATTTCATAAGAAATGGGCTTTCCCCTGCTAAGAGCTGAGAACTTCAGCTCTAGGGATTTCTGCTGGATACAGATTTTACAGTCTGTAGGACACTTGCCATTGTTGAATAAGTACATGGTACTCCATGGAGATCCATGCTGCTGCCTGCAACCTTGCAATACCTTTAAAGTGCACTGTGACAAGAAACAAATATTCCAGGCTCTCATTTGACAGAGGCTGGCAGGGCTGAAGCTGTTCTGCTCCAGTGTCATCCCTCTCCTCGCTTCTATCTGTATGTTTTAACAGCTAACTTCACATTTACTCAGTAAAGTCACAAGAGAGACACCTTACTTCTGAAAAGCATCTGTCACCAAGCCTTGCCCTTATTGTTTTTTCTCCCCCATCATCAGATTCTTTCCCTATTTTCTTAGTAAATTGTATATGATATAGCCCATGTAATAATCATGATTTCATGTTTCCTTTAATGTTTTTCAGAGACAAATGGTATCAGCTCTGTGACAGTCCTTTCACCTTTTGCCGTACTGCTTTATTTTGATTATTTGAGGATACTGCATGTGCTGAGTGCGCTGTAAATTAATATGTGTGTGATGTGTTTATATCTCCAAGTGCAGAACAAATACTAAGTGAGGAAGGCAGGTGGCAGGCTGCTGTTGTTTAATTTCAGTCCGGTATTTTCATTGCATGAGAAATTTCATCCTTGGAATTTTATAGGCATTAAGAGTATTAGGTAATCAAAAGAAATGGTTAAACAAAACTTTCATTCTGATAGATGACTTTCCCTTTCTCAAGGATCTTCTATCACCTCTATATGTGTAAAGATAAAAGCATGGCGCTCTCCTGCTGGCTCTATTCTCCATGCCCGTTTCCTCCAGCCTGAGAAAAGGATGGGCACATTTCAGTTTTCTGAGATACACCCAGCCTCTGCCAAACCACATCCTTGGCTAAATTTCCCATCTGCAGGACAAAAATCACTCAGTACAGAGATAACCCCTCTGCTTTAAGCTTCAGAGTAGGTGCAATCCTTTGTCACATGCAAGGTATGGTTGCTATTAGCAGATCAGCAATAGTCACTAGCAGCCCTTGTTTAAAGCTGCAGAGATGCTTAAAGTCTTCCTTTTTTCTATTTTTGTTGCCTCCAGCTGAGCTCCCCTCAGCACGCTGTTATCGCATCTCACTCCCACCCTCTCACGCATCTGGTAGATAGTAGTCACAAACTTAATGCCAAATTGTGAAATTATAATACTTTACTCTCTTGACTGCATCATCTAAGCTACCATCTTACCGGATAAGTAACTCCCTACCC
>VZTM01016608.1:0-20353 GCA_013400555.1 Jacana jacana
AACATGAAATACCAGAGGATAATTTGTTACTGTTGTTAAACTTGACAACATTTACCTTAAAGGAACATTGCACACAAGCCACCTTAAGTCATTTCATTGTGAATACTTCCTAAACTGCACTACATATTGTGTTTGTTTTTCTCTCAATCTGAGGACCTGTGAGGCCACACAGATGGGTGACACAGGGGATCCAGCAGCAGTCATGTCAAGACAAAAATTCTCTGTGAACTTATAATGAAAGATCACATCTGCTTCCCAGGGTTGAATTGAGGTTGCACCAGCAATCTTATTTTTGTTATTTTTTCTAACTTTGAAGTCTCTGGCATAGCAATTGCAATAGTAATCCCTATATGTACTTTTAAATGTCATTTCTTACAGTTTTCAAACCTGAAAAAAGTTAACACAAAAATGTTTATTTTTGCACTGTACTGGTCTCCACACCTGTTATCAACAAGGCAGAGATTTTTAGACTCATCACTCACAGTGCTACTACGTGAAACATCAAACTGTGTTTTACAGAGAATGTGTTTTGAGACTTAGCAATTCAGCTCCAGGACAATGTGGTCTGCAGATCCTTCTGCTCTCCTTCTCCTCCCTTTTGCTGCAGTTTTCCCTTTTTTTGACAGTTCTTGTTTCTGTCCTGTCCCCCTTTCCCTTATTTCTTCTACCAGTTCTGTCCTTTTCTTGTCTGCACTTGTTCCACCATCCCTGGTGCCCATTGGCTGTCCATAGAACCATAGAGAGGTTTGGGTTGGAAGGGACTTTCAAAGATCATCTAGTCTAATTCCCCTGCCATGGGAAGGGACATCTTGCACTGGATCAGGCTGCTCAAAGCCTTGTCCCACATGAGAGACTAAATCTTGCCTAAGGGAGATGGAATCATTGCAGAATCTGCAAGCATCAGCAAAAGCAATGCATTATCCTGCTTAAATATCTCATTCAGATCTGCCTGCTTTGACCTGCCTACAAAACACTTGGTGGCAGTTGGGTGCTATGTCCAGAATGAGTATCATTCAATCATTTTTCAGAAACATTTCGCTGTCTCCTGTCTCACCTTCACTTCATTATTTCTTCTTATTGCCTCTTAACATTAAGTTAATTATGAACTCTCTCGGGCACAAATAGTTTCTTTCTTTCTTGTGTAGTGCCTTGCAGGAGCAGCACTGCCACAGCACAGATGATGATAGTATTTTAGAATGTATGCCACCATCACAAACACAATCTCAAAAGCCCAGGGATAAGAACATCGGGAATGGAGCTCTGGAGTTGGTTATTACCTGTCATACTACACCTCATCGCTTTTTCAAACTCACCTTCCCTGAAGTAACCAAAACCATCTTTCGGTCTGGACCTTCAATACCATCAAGGCGACTGAGGGCAGGAAGTTATCCTGAACCACTCTCATAATTGTTTAAGCCTGTAAAAATGCATCCACTGCCTGTTATCTTATATGTAGTCTTCAAGCACCCGTAGGAACACTGAGGATAAAAATCTGGGTTGCTCAGATGGTTTTGTTTTCTTTGTGATTGAAAAATGTAATTGATAAAAATAGCTTTTCAGATGCAGTGGGAGTATCTGTAGATAATTCTCAGCCATCTTTAAATTTGGTTTTGTTTTTCACTGATAACCACATCAATAATAAATAGATTTGAAATTTCACTTTCTATTTTGATCAAACCAAATTAAGAAAGACTGGTTTACCAGATTACTATTTTAAGTACTATAAAATAATTGCATTTTTTAACTTTCTATGCTCATTCTCCATTGTTCTGTATATTTCATTTTTTACTCTATGTTGTACTCCCTGAGGGCCAATTATATTCTGATAAAGTTGGATAACCAATATTGTGAATAGTACCTTTTTTACCCTTGGGATTTAGTGCTATCCTTGTATTGAGTATGCACATATGCACACACACAGAATCAATCACAGTATTTCATGGTTTATTTTCATTGCATTAATTACATTTAAAAGCATGTTGCCAATCAGATTGCTATAATTTTTTTATGGCTGTAGGTTTGGAAATCGCTGCATGCATTGACTTAGATGACTTAAAATACATTTGATACTTGTCACAAAACAAATGCAAATAATTAAACTTTTATTTAGTGTTGTAATTTATTAAAAAATGGTTTCTAATAATCTATAAATCTAATTTAATTAATTAATTTAATCTAATTTAATAAATTAGATTTATAAGTAAATGTATGATTTTTAAAATAATTGACACTTGGCATAACATGGTTGGTTTGCTTTCACTAAAATATACTTACTGCTCCAAAGTAGCCTGCCCAAACTAGTGCAGTAGGATTAATACCTATAGAAAAGTTACATGTGTATCTGAAGTTCTAGGTATCTGTTGTAGTTAGGTATTATACCACTTACAGTTTATGTAAAAGAGCACAACTTTTGCAGATTCTTCATTCCTGTATATGCTGTGATTTTGATAGTGGACAAAGGAGATGGAGCTGGAGGGGAAAAGTGAGGTCCATTTACAGAGCAGGATTTTATCAGTGTAATTAAAATGCCTTTTGGATTTTAAAAAGCAACTGTATTTTTCTGGGATTATGTTCCATCCCAAAACTTGCATTCACCTCTGACATGGCAGGTTTGCAGCATGATTCAAGCTTAAGGCAATATACCACTCATTTCCCCTTTTTTGGAAGCATGGGCTGGGTGGGGGCTGGTGGTGAGGGAGTTGCTTCTTTTTTGATAACAGGTCGCTAAATTCAATAACATTTAGATAGGTCCCCACTTGCCGAGGCAATAAGTGGGTTGTGAAGATAATGAAGAAATTTTATCTAGAAGTTCTGCACAAACATGTAAGCATCAAGTTTTTTGAATTATAGTTTTCTAGCTTTTAAATTTACTTTATTTGTGAAACAGGCTATCCTGGGAACACAAATACCACTTTTTTTAAAAGAGTCTTCACATATCCTTTCTTCCCCATCATTCAGAACACTGAGTCTAACAGAAAAGGAGAAAAGAACATAATCTTAAAGAAGCCCATAGGCCCAAATCTGTAAAAATGCCCCATTCCCCCACGCTTTTGCCTTTGTGCTCCAGCTTTGCTCAGGTTTGTGCTGTAGGGAGGCACCTCCTCCAGCAGTGATCCTCTGGTCCGCCTGCTCAACCTCCGAGAACAAATCCAGGCCAGCGCAGGCAGTGAACCAGTGACAGCTGCCAGTTCAGTGCAGTTTCTCTCCCTTTTTTAATCACTGTGACATGTTCAGAAGCCCTGTGTGCCAAAGCATGTATTGCATAGAGCAATTTTTCCCAGTTCCTTATGCCTTGGCGCATCTCCATCAAGAAATGAACACCTCTTGCACCGCAGCTGGATGGTTCGCTTGTGGACAGGTTTGAACAGCATTTGAAGCTGGAACTCTTCATGGAAAGTTCAATGCTTCCAATCCATGCAGAAAACACTTTCTCCTTTCCCTGATGACCTAGATGGCAGTAGTTTGTGTAGTATCAGAGCATCTTATACCACAGTGCTAAGAATACAAATTTGCATTTTTTTCAAAGTATTATTCAGGTCTAAAGTGTCACCGCTGTGTACGTCAGTATAAGATTAGATTAAAACAAATAAAAACCTGGAGGAAAATTACTACTTTTAGTTCATCAGTCTGTTTCCATTCTCAGGTTTTTTTAAGAAATGAAAAATGGGATTTAGATTTGTGGCCAAGCATGTGGGATCCAAAGCTGTAAAAGTTCTGTGTGGTGATGAGCAAAATTCTAATTCCTGGTGCCTAAGTAGTAATTCCTACACTCTGCCAACATGTGTGCCCACAAAACTTGAAATCCATTGGTAGGCATACTAAATTTAATAGAAATATAAAAATTTTCCTGCAATCATCACTTGCTAAAAATTAAAATTAAAAAAAGGACTACTCCCATAAAAAACAGTCAAAACACAGTTATGAACCTTAGAGGACAGCAAATAGACGCCTTTTTTACTTGCTCTTCTATGTCTGCTATGTGTTTATTCTTTGCAAATAATCTGTTGAAGGAGTAAGTCTATTGGCAAGAGTATCTTCAGAAACGGCTATTTTCAAGAAAATACTGCACAATTTTTGCAGCTAGTAAATTTTAGACTTGGAGTTTCGAGCTGAATTCTAGAGGTTGTTTTCATCCAGCCAGAAAGCAGAAACTCACTGCTACTTCAGAGACATTTTTCATTATTTTCAGGATGTGATATTCAAAGAACACTTGCAGACTTGATGGTCTGAGAATTGCCCTTGCCTAGAAACACCCTGCTAGTGGTAAAGGAACTTCAGTGACTTTTATCTCCCTCTTCTGTCTTAAAGAAATAGCCCCCAACAAGAAAAATGCAGCTGGATGTGTAGATCAGTCTCTACCTATTTAATCAAAAAAAGCCTCTGCTGCCTCTTGAATTCATGTGAAGGGTCTCAATACCTGGAAGTATGTGCAGAAATTTTAACTAATAATCTATTTAAAAATCTGAAACAGACTCAAGGAATGTGCTAAATTGTTCCAGAACTTTTTTACATAGCTCTTAAAATTAATTAACATTTATAATTTTATACTTATGAATGAAATAGTTGAATATCTTTTTAAAGTTCTTTCCTGAGTCCTTGTAGACCATGTTTCAGAGACTTTCCTCATTTGAGTTATAAAATCCCTGTAAATAGGGGATTTAAAAAGGAAAAGATGACAGACCTTTATCTACATGTAGCACCAATAGTTTCCATGGTAAGATAATGTTTTCTGTTTCCCATTTTTCCCCCTTTTAATCCCTGATTTCAGTCTGTTTGTTTCTTTCCAGCCACTATTTTTGTTAATTCTTTCCATTTACTCCAGTCTCAGTCTTAAGATTTTCTATTGACGTGACTCTGCATGCATCAGATGGTCCCTCAAAGCTCCAAAGGTTCTGGAGATACCACACGCAGCATTTCACTCGGACACCAATGCAGTATTTTCACCATACATAGTAATAGAATACACTTACATGGATTTACACAGAGGAGAGATGGAAAATGCTTGGTGAATGTTCATAAGAGCACCAGCCCATGGGGAATGGAATGGCTGGGTGACAATAGGAGAAGCAGTTGTAGAAAACATGCAGGAACACACAGGGCTGACAACCTACCCTCCTCCCCCCCAAACCCCCCTCTCCTCCCCCTTTCCCCTTCCCAAAAAATAAAGGGATAAGAAAGATAAGGCAGATGAGACAGGAAAGTATCACTGCTGTTGCTTTTCAGCCTTTGGGAATTTTTTACATGCTGTTGTCAAAGTCTCCCATAGCTTTTCTATCACCGCTCTGAGGAGCGGTGTTAAGATACAGAGAAGTAACTTAGGCCTGGCTATTTGTAAGAATTCCCAGTTCCTGAGCAGCCTCATGCAGCCCAGCTGCAAGATGGCTGCGGCTTTTTGTCTCACAGCCCTTTCCATCTTCACTAGCACAAGCAGCAGCACGAGATAAGATGTGCCAGCAGGCAGCCAGCTTAAGGCTGCGTGGCTGCAAATATCTTTCAATTACTGAGGGTAAGCTGCTTGTCGCACGCCAAAAACGGTAACAATATATGACAAGAAAAGAACAAAGGTGTATTGTAAAAAATAACTGCAGAAATGTATAAAAACCTCTTTACTAGTGGAGCATTTCTGGATTAATAGTAGAGCGCAATATTGCTTTGGTTTCAAATTTATTTTTTTCCTGTCCTAAAGTTAGCAAACAACATTTACAGATATGAAATGAAAACCCTGAGACTTAAGCTAGCACAATGGTAGTTGGGATTTAGACTTATGTTTTTCAAGCCTGTCCTGAGGTGGTGTGTGTCCAAGTTTTCTATTAAACAAATGGCAAAAGTTCACCAGGGTCTTGGTATTCTGAAAATTCATTTTGGTCCATCTTTGGCCCTACTTGATTTTATTTCTATTTTCAGAGGAACACAATAAGTCTGTACAGCTGATAGAGTCAGGCTACATTTATTATCAGTCTCAGTTATCAGTTCACAGCAGGGACAGCTCAGTGGTTGCTGGCTGAAACATAAGCCTCCTGTATGGGGTTTCTTTTTCCTTTTTTTATCTCTAGCTCAAAGGAAAATCAAACTGTGCCTCTTTCTAACTCATTCCTCCCCAGGCCAGTTGCAGATTTTACTGTGCTTCTGCCTGCCAAAGGTGATGATGGAAGTTAAAGGTGGCTTCTCTCACAGTAGATGTTGGTCCCATGCCTGTTCAAAAACTATGTAGGATTTTTGCCGGGGTATGGGTAATTAGCCTCTATCTTGATTAAGTACTTGTTTAGGTTTAAAAGTGCTGCCTATCAAAATCCCCTTTTCTGAATTCATAGTATAACAGTGAGATATGGTACCCTTTTTATTCCCAGACCTATGATACTCTCAGATACAGAACAGCTGGTATATTTTCTCCCTGAAATGGGTGAAGTGTTTTCTTCATTTACAAAATTGTAAAAGCCTTTGACTGCTAGGATGAAATGGGATGTACAAGTAAAGCACACTGTAAAAGTAACAAAGAGAGAGCACCTTTTATGTTGTCTTTAAACCCAAGGCTTCCTTGTGTGCTCTGAACCTGCACGTGCTATTGATTGGGAGATCAAGGTGCTGGGTCTGCCTGTGATTAAGCACTTTGTATTTACTGGTATCCCACTGGCTAATCAATTCTCCCTACCCTCCACATTTATTCCTATTGCCCATTAGGGCTATTACACTTCACAGGCTCATGTCATTATTTAAATAATAGCCGGTCCGGTCTGTGGACTGTCCTAAATATGTGATGACTTTGGTAACTGGAAAGCACCACCTTAGCACAGCAGAAAAATTCAGTAACATCCCCTAATACTTTAATTGCTTAAAATTATAAAGGCTAAAAGTTTAGGTCGCAATTCCATTCTTGAAGCATTCTCTTAAATTATTGCTGAATATACATGTGTACCCACTGCAGTCACTCTTGGGTTTTGCCCTAAAGACTGATTTCTCTTATTTATCAGTCACTGCCTTCGCTTCAAGAGAAAATAGATGTGGCTACATTACAACTCAGCTGCAAAATAGGTGACACTGAGGGAGCTGAAACTTGCACAGTACCAGTAGGATTTAATCCAGTATGAGACCAAGTGTCTGTGCTTTTCAAAGCAGAGCTCCCAGCTCCTAGAGTATCTGCTAAGTGGCCAATTCAGATACTCAGAAATATCTGAGAAAAAGCTAATCTCTGAGTTTACTTGTTCTTTGTTCATTTTGGGTTTGACCAGGGTGCTAGGCATGTATTGCTCATTTATGAATGACAAGTGGTGGAGAAGGACATGGCTTCAAGAAAAGGCCATACAGAAGAAAGGCATGTGGCTTATTCATTGGTAAAAATGAGAAGCTGCCATAAGAGCAACTACAAACCTACTTCCTCCTCTACCTCTGCTGGAGTTTGGGAAAAGCATGTGTCCTTCTGGTACCGTAGGTCAGGGCATGGAGGGCTACTTCAGTTAGAGAGGCAGGGAGGAAGAGCAATTCCCAGTAAGACAGCAAGCCTGTCTGTTCTAGGTTAATTGATTTTATTCTTGACCTTGGGACAACAATTTTTGATACTCTGGTGAAAAACCTTGAACTGGATACAGAAGTTTAGTTCTTTCTATATAACAGTCTCTCACTGTTGATGCAAGTCAGAGATGAGGTATGCAGCTCTAATCCTCATTGAAGCTCAAGGCAGAAAAGGGTGGCGACTTGGCAGAAAAACAACCACTAATTCAGCAATTCTAGATCTGAAATTAAGAGCAACATAGCTAGATGATACTTTGTTCTTAACTGAATGGGCAGATCAGTAGGATGAGATGTGGTGAAACTCTCTGACAGGATTGTTGTAGTGGTTTTTACACAGATTCTTTTGAGGGCAGTAAAAAAATTGCATACTGCAGTGATCTGGTGGACTGAACTTTAATAACACAGGATATGAGACTGGATATTTATTTTTCCTGGGTTTGCTGTGTGGGACAGACACAAACTATTCTGAAATCTTCCAATGAAGTTCTAGGCTTTGACCTCAGTCTTTGTTCCTGACATCACCTTCTTCTGTAGTAGAATTACAGCATAAGTTCAGAAGAAAGGGAGGGAGTGGGGCATTTCATGGCATCTGTTTTACCTAAGCATTTCACATACTTGTTATGCCCACCAGTCCAGCATATGACTGATCATATCTGGGGTGCCTGTTAAGGTAGAAGCTACTGGATATATTTTTCTGTTTATGCATGCTTTGTGCATAAAGTACTGCTAGAGCCCTTTACAATGATGTGCAATACAAGTACTTAGCATTTGTTCTGCTGTCACACATGGTTTCTATAATCCGTTCAAAATGAGTCTTTTCCTTTTTAGTGCATCCCTAATGTCTGAGTGCTTCCAAGTCAGAGTTCAAATATTCTTCAAACATAAGTCAAGTGTCATTCATATAAAGAATTGCTTGTTGCCTTTTGGGATATTTAAGTACTAGCCTGAAAATGATACATTTGTCTTTCTAGCATATAGAAATAAAATACAAGTAGCAAAGCTTTTCTTTTTCTCTTTATGGAATTGAATTTATTAAGTACTTGACCATGAATCATGTGTAGGTGCAGGTTGCAGGTGTTTACCCTTGGACATTCCATTTTGATGCAATGCCTAAGAAAACATGCTCCCCCTGCAAAAAGGTGTGGTGAGCAAATCACTTCCTCCAAGGGCTAAAAAAACTTACACTCCTGATATGGACCTCAGAACAGACAGTAAAAATTGGATGAGCATTTCTTTGTCCAAGAAGTCTTTTTTGTAGCCAAGTCATGCTCTCTATTGAACTATAGGTAGCAGATGGCTGTGGAAATAAACATATTGGGCAGATGCCACAGGACATTATTGAGATCTTCAGCCCACAAAAGGACTCACATGAATTATTTTTCCCTACTCAGACCATATAAACTGCAGTGTTGAGGCATGAAGAAAATGAGCTTAAAATTCTAGGATCATTAGATAAATAGAAGCTATTGTCTTTAGGAACAGGTGGCAAAGAACAGGAGTTTTATGTCATCCTGTTGATTCAAAATGTCATACTTCTAACAAATGTTGACGCAATTCTTCAAAATGCTTTATTGTATCTAAGTACATTGTCAAAAAGCAAAATGATTGAATAAAGCCTGATTTTTAAATTAGTTTTTTAGTAAGTGCCTTATTGTATAGAGAGGGAACCCTTATAAAATATAATGTGACTATACTTTGGCTATGTTAATTTCGTGCTGAACTCCTACTTGCCAATAGAATCAATCCAGAATCATCTCTGAGTTCAAGTGCATAGTGTCAGGTTTGATCTGGCTCACCAGCTTGACCATTTTTTTGCTGTATAGATCAATCTAGATAGCGTAACTAACTTAAGCCACATGGGCCTCCATTTTCAATCTCCTTTTTAAAAGACTTTTATTTATTTCATTTTACCACTTAAAAATGCTGTGATTTTGTCTTTTAAAAAACCTGCTGAAGATCTGACAGAGGAGAGCTCTTGTGTCACCCTCTTGTTAGTGGATAGTTGAAGAAAATTGTTCTGGTTTATTCTAAATTCTGCAGGAAATAGATCACATCTTCATAACTTTCATTGTCACGGTCATCTATTAGTTCCTGTTCACATCTACATGCAATTAAGCTAGTCTGGCAGCATTTTAACTTCTTTTATCTTCCCAATAACTTCCGGGAAATTGCTGTAGGCCTTACTCTCTGTAGTACAGCTTAGACAAAGATCTATTTTATGACTTCAAAATTTGATTCTTTTTCAATCAGAATTTATAATATTGTCCATTATTATTAGCAAAAATAAGGAGAAAAAAACCCAAAGCAAGCAAGCAAACAAACAAACAAAAGGTAAATACTGTAAGAAGCAAAGCATCAAATTTAGAAAGAAACCATGTGCTCATATGGCAGTTACTGCTTCTCTCAACACCGGTGTAACTCACTGTACTGTGGGAAACTCTGCACTTCTATTGAGTAGTATTTATTTTCTCAGAACATGTTCTTTCACTCAGTCCTATGCCAATAGATTAAAAGTAGTGTCTAAAATAAAATCTCCAATAAGACATAATCTGATTATTTTATTTTTTTATTATATCCAAAACCTGCAAGCTTTTAGCTTGCCTAACTTAAAAAAATCAGTTCAGATCTCTTCAAACTATTTAGGGGTTGTTTGAAGCCTCCATCTTAATTAAGGTATTTATCCTCTGGAACATATGGTCATACAACAAATGTCTGAAACATTAAGCGACGAGACAGAGGAAAATTATGTGAAAGTACAATTGAAATTCTTGAGTGTTTGTTGCCTGAAGCCAAGAAGCAGAACAGGAATAGGCAGTCATGTTGCAGAGTGGAGAACTCCAGTGTCTGCAGCTTAGTATAGAAATATCAAAGCTTTTGCAATTAAAAACAGGCATTTTTGTGAAGTTAGCACTATACGTGAGGAATTGTTGAGGGGAAAAAAACCTCATTCTGAAGAAGAGCCTCAAAAACCCAAGAAAAACTATACAAACAAAGCTCTGAAACTACGATCATTAGTGCAAAAGTTAAAGGAAAAAGGCAGAAAGCTGAGAGAAAACATAGGGGTTCATAGCACTGCAAAAGTATTGCAAAAAGAAAAAGAAGGGAGAAACACACAAAACAGTGATAAATGCATATGCATGGGATTCCCTGTGAGAAACAGCTCCATTTTCTGTCTTAATACTGTAGCTAACTCAGGAGGATACATGCAATAAGAGTTCATAACAGTAGACACAGAAATGTCATTTGTTGCTGGGCAGCAGCATAACTCCAACTATGGATTTATTTGATCACACAAAAACACACTTTGAGAGAGGGCCCTGTCTAGCATTCCACCTGATTAAAAATAAATGTCAAAGAAGTAAACACCTAAAAATGAGGCTGACCCCCCTGCTGGAGTCCTCCACAGAATTTCATTGATTTTAGTGGAGATTCTGCAAAAAAGAATGGTAAGCATGCAAAAAAGAGGGAAACAGGAAGGCAACCAGTTGCATAGGCAGGACACAGTGCAGTCGAGCTTTATCTGTTGTACTAGATGAAGCTACAAACACCTCAGCAAAATAGTTCTCCTATTTTATCCTACAGATACTTGTCTAATGCAGACTGGTATCTGTATAGGCATTGTGCCCTTCTCTTCAAAAGCACAGTCTCTAACTCGGAGGCATGCCATTTATAGGCATTACCCTGCATTCATCACCCTGCCTTAAGGCAGAGTTTGGGTGCTGGGGTATTATGGCAATGCTGATGTTAAATAAGGATAAAATACTGTATCTGCAATATCTTTTTGCTGGGAAGGAACAGAAAGTGCTATGCAGGAACAAATTTGACCAAGTCAGATTCAACAGTTGCTGCACTTAGAACCCCAAATAAATATAGTGCTTGAGAAGCATAGGTCATTTTGTCAACCTCCTCCTGGCTAGATCCTCCCCCACAGTCTTGCTGTCAGTCCTTGCAATCTGTATTGCCCTTCCCATGGTGTAAGACTTGGGATTTCTCCAGGTGTGCTGGTTTTAAGGCCTCTGATATTTTAAATTCTGATGTTTCAGAATTTTTTTTTACTCTGCAAACAGTACAGAGCTTGTCTGTATTGTAAAGCTGGCTCTTCTTAGGATTAAGAGAGTTTACTAGGATCAAGGGTGCAGTTACAGCAGAGGAAAGGTATTTGGATTACTTTTTGTTATAAACTGGCTTGTGCACCAAAACCTGGTGAGAATCTACAGTCTGATACTTGTCTAATGCAGACTGGTAACTGGGGATATCGATGCTTCTGTTATGGATTATGTTCTGCTTGGTATGTGTCAGACAGGAGGATAATACATGTGAAACCCTATTCTATAAGCCTAACCTTGTACTGAGAAAAAGTCTAGATCAGAAGTTTCTAACACACAAATCCATTTTGGATATATTAAATTGAAACCCCTAAAATCTGTAGCCTCCAAAGGCAGCTAGATGTGGTGACTGTTAGCATTAGAAGTGAAGTCAAGCTGAGAAGCTTGTGTATGGAAATGTAATTTATATCTCCCTCAAAGGCGTGGAGAGCCTTCTGCCATGGCCACTTCAGAGGGCTGGGCTGATGAAGGCAGCTCTGGCCTTATTGGGAGCAAGTATCAAAGGTCTTCGTCGGGTGATCCCATGCATCCCTCCTTTCTGATCACCACTGACTGCTGCATGTCTACTCTGGTCCTCTGTAATTTTCTTCTTCCGAGGAGGCTGAGATCCTGTCCTTCTTCCACATCTTTATTTCTGGTAAATAATCTGAATGGGACCCTAATTCAGGTTCATAGTTTTACTACCTAGAGATGTCCATTTCCTTCTCACTGACTCCATGGGGATTTGAGGAAGCCTAGCCATTGTAACTGAAGGTTAGCCAAAGTCCAATTTCACTGCACAATTATCAGACACAAGGATCCCATACTCTGAGTGGGAGGTCGAAAAATGGGAAACTGACTAAAATTTCCTAAGATTCTTGTAAAAGATATTCACCATCTGCTGCCAGTTTCTGGTGAATCACCTCAGTGAACAGGTTTGGTACAAAATTCAACCATAAATATTTGTTTAAAAATAGCACTTGGAAAGAGCACTTTGTATTTTCTCTCTGGAGGTGTGGAGTCTTGTTCTAGATACTATAGAGAGATACACAATGTGGGGAAAGCAGTGTAGGTGACTAGTGTCTGCACTAGTATGCAAATAGAGTGCAGGAGACCACTCTGTTACATCCAAAATTGTTGAACTCATGTAAGCAGGAAATTTAGAATGAAAAACTGACAAATTAAAGTAACCAGAACTGACTTATTGTAACTTGGGGAAGTAGTCCACCTGAAACCTCCATATATCATAGAAATCCTTGAATATACCATTAGGTGGACTTCTATTCTTCCATTGTTTTCTCAGTTTCCTGTTACCACTATTTTCTTTCTGTCTCTTGTATATGTAATACCCTTTGTGGTTTAAAAGTTGCTTTTACAAATGTTTGCAGGCTTTGGTGTTTTGTACCTGACAGATTATTAATCTCAAACTCTTTAGTGGCCTCTTGTCTCTTTGAAAGGTCTCATCAGATGAAATTTAATACAAAATATATGTTATAAGCTTGAGAACATAGAAAAATATGTTCCGTGGGAGGAACTGGTGTGCAGTAATTCTCTATGAATCCAGGAACCAGGTAGTTAAAATATTTTTTCTGTTTTCTTTTTTCTCTTTTTTTTTTTGTTTGTTTTTTTGTTTCCTTCTTGCCCATAGAAACCAGTTTGACTGCAGAGAACTCTGTGCTTTCACTTGGGATATTGCAGGACAGACATTTTAAACATACCTGCTTCTCTCTGTGAACACCATCGTAAGACTCAGTACGTAACGAAATTGGCCAGCTGGGAATTTCTGAGGAGGTATTGCCATTAGTATGATGCTCTGAGCTTTACTGGACCTATCTTCATTTGGGACCATGTTCAGTGCTGAAGTTGGAAAAGTCCATTAATGCTCAGATATAGAGACCCTGGCAAGTGGTTGCCATCAGATGGCAGGTTGCCCTCAATGTGCTAGTCTAGGCGTAAAATACAAGCTCACAGACAAGTCCTGGAGGCATCAGAGTGGGGAGGGTATTATACCAGTTGGAGCATGTGATACAGGACAGTCCTTTGGTGTGACATGCCTGGGCTAGAGCCGATTCAGCTGGCTCTGAAGTCACAGAGTACTGCACGGGCTATTCATTCTCTGCTATATAAGTTTACACTTCAAAAAGACAAGGAGGAATTGAGAGGGAAGAAGTCCCCTAGCTGAGGATAGAGAACAGAAGATCTTTTAATTCAGGAAGATCTTCCAACTCCAGAGGCTTTTGAAGTAACAAAGGTTGTAGCACGCCTATCAAAACTTGTATGCCGGGCATTTCCACGTGCTAATGCACACAGGCCTTCTTTTGCTCGCTGGGGACAAACCAGAGAGCAGTATATCTCAGTGGCACCCTGCTGCAATAGAAGAGAAACATAGCATACATTAACCTAAGCAGAGCGGCTGTAGCTCTGCCTGCTCTTCAGCAATGTGACAGCAACAAAATATATTTGTTATATAACAGACAAGCAGAATGCAACTTCTGCAAAGTCAGGGAAATTCTTCTCGTTTCTTGTGTAGGAGGCAAACTGTGCAGGGAATACAACTTTGCTTACACTGTTATTTTCAAACATTTGAAAATGAAACACAAACAAGGCATTACTGCAAGGCCCAACCCAAGCAATATGTCAGTAATCATAGCACCTCAGAGAACTTAATTTTCTGTCACCTACCACCAGTTTATAGACTTTCCTCTGAAAAGCAAAAAACACACTGTGATTTGTAAAAATAGGATCAACACTGGCAAGTAAAATAAACTTTTACTTCAGTGGATGCTGCTTGAAGCCTCACCTGGTGCTCAGTGTCAGCTCTGAGACTAGTTCAGTCTGAAAAAAACAAAGGTTTAAGAAAGATGTGAAGATAGTCCTCAAATATGTAAAAAGGTCACTGAAAACAGGGAAAGAATATATTGTTCTCCAGAATCACTGTGAAAAGGACAAAACCGAACGGGTTAAAGTTGCAACAGAGAGGCTAATAAGGTAACTGCTGGGGTGGGGTGGGGGTGGGGTGTTGAATTATCACGGCTGCAGGTGCCCATGAGCAGCATCAGCAAACATCCTCCGGCAGCAGTGGGGCAGCCCAGCTCCTCCTCAGAAGGGAACTGGGGACCTCCCAAAGACCCCTTTCTACTCTTTGCCTCAATTTCACTTGGTAGGAGTGAAGCATAGAGCCTGAATTCAATTGCAAAATTTCTTTGAAATATGTACACATGTAAGAATCTTATTATTCATAGATGATGGTGAATAGTGAGGAAAAATAATGGCTTTTTCCTAGAGATGTCGGCTCTAAAACATTGTTAAATTGTATAATGAATCTTTATTTAGGACAGCACATAAACAATATTTTATTCTATAATGCTAATGATATTAAAATGCTTTATTTCAATTTTAGTTCAAAATAATGCTCTGAAAACTCAGAGCCCTTAGACAGATCCTCTGTTGAGATTGAATATGGCATTCAACTTTGTGCATAAAACCCATTTGCTATATTATGTGAGAGGTTTGAAAATACACTCCAGAATTTCTACCTCTACCCAACCTCTTTCATACTCCGATACTTGACTTGTAATTTGTTTTTCACTATGGCAGTATACATCATATGGAACTAACCCATTGCTCTGAGCATAAACTTTGATTCTATATATTTCTGCCTTTCATTGTTTTGCTATAACACTGCTAAAGCTGTTAAATCAGACTTATGGTATCAGTGCTGCTGATGGTGCTAGACATGAAGGAGTAAAGGGCAAGGATGCACCTGGATAGTAGGGTAGTTAGGGACATCTCTAAGCTTAGCATGGCTGCATCCCTGTTGGAGCAGGGATAGCCCAAGCAGGAGCCTTGCTCAGATGTCTAGTTTCTCAGAGGAGCGGAGCCAGATAGTTTGCTTTGACAAAAGCCAGACTGAGCGACACTGCAAGGGCCACATAGCTGGCTGAGGACATTAGCCATATTGTAAGCGTGAGTCCTGAACTAGCATGACAATACAGATATAATCCATGCTTTTCACTATTTAGGAAGATCTCTGTGCCTGCAAAACATCTGTCACCATCCATTTTCTGAGCTAGCATTAAACATTGCTGTAAAATAATTCCATTTAGACAGTGTTCTAGAAGATCAACTTTATAACAAAACGCAGGAGGGTTTATATTAAAATACATACCAAAGGCCTTTAAAAGGTAGATAGAGATTTGGGATAGCAAAAACATATTATTTTGTGCCAGAAGGTCAGCTATGTGGTTGCTAATTTGGAGCAAAAGATCATCAAAGTATCCAATTTAGAAAACAGATTTATGGCCTTATGAATTGGCTTTGTGTCCTGAAAATGTTTTGCAACTTGTGAAACAAAGAGTCTGTTTAGGAAAATATCTGATTTGGGAAGCTATAGAAAAATATTCCACTGTTGTGGGTTTATACACGTGAATCAAGTTAAACATTTACTTTAATCTCTTTTGCAGTCAGGACTCAACGGCCTTTTGATTTCTGTAAAGTAACATAAAGATGTAAGGGAAAAAAAAATAGATAGCTACTCAAAAAAAGCATCTGTTATCATTTATACCAATTGATGATGTACTCCAATTAGGTTCATTAAGTCCTGACATAGTGAAACCAAGGTAGCATTACACTGTGGTGAATTTGGCTTAATTGGCCTAGACAAGAAGCTTCTGAGTATGTGATTCATAATTAGCATCTATAAATATCTTTCCTTTTCCTAAAGACTAATAAGTATTTTAATCCCTTTTACGGCCTCTTATTTTGAAGACTTTGTCTATTACAGTTGTTCAATAAGGCATAACACTTATTAATTTAATTTTATGCATTTGTGCATATTTATGGGAAATTTATTTATGGTTTTATTCCACATTACATGGAATCTTCCAGGTATGTGCTTTGTCACGTTGTGCACGAAGTGTATCTTCATTATCCACTACACAAGTGCAGCCCGAGACACCAGGGCAGAAGATAAGCGAGAGAAGTAATGGTTATATTTCAGGAGAGCTTGGGCAAAGTTATGAGATGCCGGTGCACTATGTTTCACTAGAATAAGAAAACTTATGCTGCAGGAAGGTCAGTTTTTTTGGTAGGTCACAAACTAGAAGACTTGGTTCAGGAAACGTCTAAGCAATATTAAGCTATGCCCCTTGTGTAGGTGGATTTTAACTTTATTTACAGATTGAATAGAAATCATGCATTTCAAGACTTCAGTTCTTGTGGATTATTGTTTTCTTGTTATTTAATGGACTGCTCATTTCTCATTTGTTATTCAATTAGTTGCTTCATTTGCCTTGTCTATACATGCACAATTGCATTCAGATTCCCCCAAACCAGTCCATAAATTGCCCTACTTATGCCCAACTTTACCTGTATGTGGCTTCTTGGAGGGCTTTGAATCTTTGCCTAGGATTTGTGGATCCCCAATAGCCTGGCTGCTCTGAGCAGGCTGCAAAGATGTCACAAGTCTGGATGTGTCCACAGCACTTGTGCAGACCACCAAAGAAGCACGTACACGCAAAGTCCAGGAAGTATTGGCCTTACAGCACACGTGCTGAAATGGTGGTCTGTGCATGTACTCAAAATCTCCTGGGCTCTAGAAGCTTTTGACTTAATTGAACATGTGCTATAATCCTGACTTTTCTCAGAAACAGGTTATCTATATTTCATGTGTGCAATTGCTCTGAGGTATCCCAGATGCATCAATTTCCCTGCCTTTGCATTATCTGGGCAGAAATCCTGCACAGAAATATGGGAATCCTGCCTTTAATATGAGCAGCACTAGGGAGAGGGGAGAGAGGAAATGAGTGGGACACTATATTAGCATGCAGTATATATACACAAAATTGGCTGTTGTAATTTTGCTTGAAGTCATTATTCTTGTACTGGCTGGGTACTCCATGCATGATAATGTTATTTTAATTCTGCAGGTTATATCAGCTTGCTTTTTTTTGCCCCCTGCCCCCTTTGTTTCATGTCTTTTCCTACTTTCCAGCTGTGAGAAGTGTTGCAGTGTGATTGTCAGGCCAGTCCCAGGTTTCCATCCCTCCAAAGTAAGAAATTATTGAACGTAATGTCCCCTTTTCACCTTCTAGGTGCCAGGCTGCTTGTGCTATGCCAGGTGAAAGAGAGCATAAATAGGAAACATAATTTGTATTTCCTTATTAATACTGTATCTTTGCTATCATTTCTCACCTCCTTTGTTACTCTAAGTGCTGTGCAGAATCTCATTAGTGGTCATGCTTTCTGGTTTCTGTTCTCTGTTTTAAATCTGTTTCTCGTTTCCTGGCTGTTAGTTTTTGCTTGAGGGTTGTTTTAATTTATGGTATTGTCATTCTGAGTCCTATTTGTGGTGCAAGATGATGGTCTGTGTGCATTTCTTAGAGTTCTGGTAGCTTTTCACATTCATGTAATTCCTTCTTTCAAGGACTCCCAAGTTCATGTTATTTTGCATAATGTCATTGTCTGGATAAAAATTAGTGCACTTTTAAGCATCAGTAAAGACAATTATCATCTGATTTAAAGTATTTTGAGGTTTGCATTCTAGATAGAATTTTGCTGGCTTTTTCCATACCAGCAAATGAGCAGTTAAACAACTGCACAGATATTATTGAGGATCTTTCAAGAACGTTTCATTGCAATGTACAAGGCAGTGCTTTTGCAGTAAGAGATCAGAACACTTTGGTCCAGCAGAGACAAAGAAATTCAATGGCTGGAGGGTGCTCTTCTGCATGGCATCAAGAAACAGAGTGTTTGACATAAAGTAAAGTAAATTATTTTGAGAAATTGGCCCATACATTCTTTTTGGCTCTTGGAATCAAAACTGAGTAGCAGCCATCTTCTGTTTAAAAAGGAGAACTATATTTGAGGGCTGCCTATCTCTAACATTAAAGAAATCATAAATTCCTTTCCCAAGTACAGAGTGTCTTGATGCCATGAGGTCTTATGAAACACTGGGATACGGAAAAACTATTCCTTGTTTGGCTTCCCTGCCTTTGGGACCTCTATTCACATGATCATATTTTACTCCATAACCAGAAGAAATGAACTCCAGTTTAATAATGTGAATACACAGTTTCAAAAGCTTTGGATGTACGAAAGGGCACAATACTTTTAAGACTTCAGTAATTAGGTGATGCTGGCATCTCTGGCATTATTTTTTTTTTTCTTTTCTTCATGAATTTTCTTAAACAGCCCAAAGGCTTTCAGGATTTACACCTCAGATATATTTCCAAAGAAAAACATCTCAAATCATACACTTCAGGTGACAATTTTGATGGCAAAACAGGTAAAATACAAAACTTGCCTCATGAGCAACCTGAAGAAATGTAGAGTGGTACTAGAAGTGCTCTTTTAAGACTGATGTCTGAAATCATGCAACAATGTGCACATTTAAGTAAGGTTAATATGACCCTTAGTTTTGAGGATGTTCATAAGTATTCAGATGAGGTAATGCTAGGTTTTACAAATGCTTCTGAACATCAGGCTCTTTTAACTTGGGCCTTAACTTTAAGCACTCTTGCTGAGACATATGACTTACTTGATTATTCCAGGAGGTAGATAATTTCTTGGGTGTTGATTTTGCCTGGCGAGCATGAATAACAGAATCTTGCACTGCTTTTGAAAGAATAAAATTATTACTTTAGTTTTTATATACTTATTAAATATTTCCTCCATGTTGGTGCTCTTTCCTATTTTTCCTAATTTTTTTCTGAAGTCCAATATCTTCCATCTTATCTTCCATCTCTTAAGAATGAATTCATTACTTGTCCACTTTGTTCTGATCTGTTCCTTTTACTTGAGCATACAATCTCAACAATAAAATATTTTGCTCCTTTCTCCTGCCTGAGGCCAGCAAAGGGCAAGGGGGTACACAGGACATATATACTAGTCCCTCCTTGTTTCAGGGCAGAAACCGGAACTTGACGATCAGAATTTATCAATAGGGAAGCAACAGGCCTATATTTCAATTCTCTGTACAGTATTATTATTGTAAATGATAAAAAAAAATACAGGTGTGATTGAGATGTGCTCCTATTCACCACGATCTTCTCATTCCCGGAACCCCTCTTTTGGAGAAACCCCACTGCAGGCTTAAGCTGTTGCATGACAAGTGCAAATGAATTCTCCAGGGAGATGTGTTGTGGAGTGTAGCAGACAGATTTTCAGATGCTAATGGCTTTTCCAAAATTTGGTGGACTTTTATGAAGAGGGCAATGACATACCATTACCCCAGTACCTTCTAAGCTCATGCACCAAAACATGGGGCTGTCAGAGCCACCAAAGAAAAGGCTGCCAGAAATTTCAATATGAGAAAAATGAAATTGTGTAACCGCTATTCCTCTCAGAAAATGGGGTGTAGGTGCCAACATGGGAAGTATCACCCTGATTTCTTAAAGATTGGTAGTTGTGAATAGGAAAACAACTTATTTAATGACCAATATCTGAATTCCTTGGCAATTTTTAAAGAAGCTGCTCAGTATATAATTATGTTTTTATCTATTTTACTCCATCTGATGAAGATGCTGAGTCAAGTTGTGGTCTTCCTGATATCGGTGGAAATTTGATATCAAAGCAGGGTTCCATTTTCTGTTTAGATGGGTTACTACTTCATATCTAAATGTTGGTTATAGAAACTGATGTCACTTATTAAAAACTCCACTTAATGTCAGAGGTATCTAAGGAGAAAGGCACAGTGAACGCTAACAACAAGCATGAACTTGTTAGACACAAAAATCTAAATATTTTACATCAAAAAATCCAGG
>VZTM01016614.1:240-10559 GCA_013400555.1 Jacana jacana
CAAAATTCTGAAGAAGATGATAGACATTAGTTACATTCAGTCTCATGATACCATAGTTAATTCTGGTAAGAATCCCAGTCTAAGTCCCAAAATAAATGTGATTTTGGATCTAGAGCCAGTTTAAAGTCACAACCTCAGCTACACCTAGAGAGAACAGCTGAACAGTAGGAGATACCGATTAGGATAAACATTTTTATCTCTTGTCAAGCTATAAATAAAAATTTGAATGTGGCCTTATGGTCAAATGATTTATTCATTGCTAGTGTATTATTTAGATCATTGAGAAATGTGTTACTTTAATTATTGAGAAATTGAAGGATTTCTTGTGGGGATGGTGAGCATTCTTTAAAAGTTCTTAATGTACAGGCTCATGAGAATTTCCTCCTAGGTAGAAACAGTAGCTTTCATTCACAAACTTAAATGCTGTCACTGCAGCATCTCAGGTGAGAATTTTTCTAAAATGCTTCAGTTCTGGTGAAAAGCCAGGAGTTTCTTGGCTTTTTGCTATGAGTGCAGAAATGCTGCCACAGTTCCGTTACCCTGCAAGAGCCCTCATTCAGACAAACTAACAGAAGAAGTTAACTTACAAAAAGTTAACTTACAAAACAGACTGTCACAGGTGCAGCTGTTTTTTTTAAAATCCTTTTGGTGATGAACAACTTGATCTAATTCAGAAAGAGTGAAAGACTGCAGAAACATTTGGCTGCTACCGGTTTAAAATAGCACCACCATAAAATGACGTGTACATGTTAGTCTTCCAAGCATATATTTCTTGTTGTTGACTTCATTTCCTCATTTCAAAATCAGTTTGATTTCTTTCTATCAGCATCAAAATAGATGATGAATCTCCCTATGTTACTCTGTTGGGTTTTTTTAACTGTACACTTGTAAATCTTATAATAGATCCAGGTAATGGCTATTTCACCAGGTTTGCTGTTTTTAGTGTGCTTCATAGAGCATCCATAACTACGCAGAAGCTTGTTGCATTGAATCCTGTGATACAGAACAGGTAAAAAGCTAGGTGGTATCTAAGGATCTATCCCTGTATTTCTAATTGCTTACTTACCTGACTAGTTTTCAATGACTGTCTCTCTTAAACATAGTAAAAAGTTGAAGATTGTTTATTTGCACCTATATGATACTAACTCCTACTCCTGCATGAAGTTTCCATGGTAAACTCATAGTTCCAACACTTAGTGCTGCTCTTCTGAGTAAGAACTGAGTTTAGAGAGAAAGATGTAGCTGAAGGCAAAAATGGTCAGAATATGGTACTTTGCTAGGGATTTGATAGAAAACTGCACAGTCATGCTTTGAGAACTGGGCTATTGCGAACAACCCAAGAAAAAATAATGGAATAATGAAAAATTGGAAAATCAAGTGAAGCAAAGTGAAAAAAATTGACGTATATCCTACTTTACTTCCAACCCTCCTAAAAACCCCACCATGCTGAGAGAAACAGGAACAAATACATCTATGCCAAATAAACAAACCCAGGTGTCAGCACTGATGATCTTCTCCAGTTACTTCAGGCATCCCAGTTATTCACAGTAACAGAAGCAATGCGAGAGGTCCAAAGTATCTCTGAGTAGCGCCGTAGCACAACTCTCCTAAGAATTTCAATTCCCTCATTAAGGCTATGTCATTACCATGACTTGCTCACAAGCTTGATTGAAATTTCTCTAACAATGCACAGCACTGCAGATAGGGTCATGTTACCCAGGCTCAGCTTTTTCCAGGGCACTAGCTGAGAAAGGTAGATTTCAAGGCAAACAGAAATCTAAGCAAACGCCTAAAGAAAATGAAATCTTGTTAACTATATGGTAATTATTGTTATACAAAGGTAACTTTATGAGATAACATAAAAAAGAGCAGCAACAGAAGCTGCTAAAAGTGCAGCACTTCCCATCTTTTCCTGCATTTATACTTAAGGATCAGAACCATCACTGCAGTCTGTATACTGGGCTTTCTCATGCATATAGATAGCCCCTGAAACTAATTCGAGGCCATCCATGTTTTTCCACTCATTATTAAAGGGCATGAATTCTTCCGTAGGGCAAAGCTAGTACATTTACTCAGACTCCTATGTAAATTATCCCAGGATCCCAATTTGATGTACTCCGGTGGAAAGTGATTAGGGTCAGAGGACTTAAGCTGTATTCTAACACATATTAGATTTAAATAATCCTGTCTCATCTCTTATGGCTCCTATCCAGTTTATTTTAACATGTTTTGCTGAGTGAGTTGGTTTATAAGGTTTAACCAAGTTTTAACAGCATTTAGTGACATTTTACTAGCAAGTAGACAAACCTCACCAAACCAGGATCCAGAGTGCATAAGTGTTCAATTTCTGTAAGATTTCACAGATACTGAATTTCCAGAGGAAAATAAGGGAACACGATTTGCCAGACTAGGTAGATCAGGCTTTCAAACTATACATATGTCTGGGCCTTTATAGCTCACTGTAAAAGCTAGAAATATATCTTGGATTTACTGTGCATCAGCTACCAATAGCAGCTAGTGAGTGTTAAGTGACAAATTTGCAGAAAGCTTATTAAAAAGCCACCTCATGAATACTGCAGTCTGTGTTTTTCTTTGAATTTTTTAGCAGCAATCTGACAGGATGTGCCAGGACTCCTTGTCTAGTCCTTGTCACCTCCCCAGAAAATATGAGGACAATATTTTGCTTCTCTTTGTCTCCCCCTCCTTTCTACCTGTGCTTCATCCAGCTATTTGAAAGCAGTGCTCTATATGTATATTATATTAGAAGAAAATAAACTAGAAGAATGTATGAACAGACAGACCACATGGAGAAATTATCAGCTTATTGAAATAAACTTCAACCGGGTGTGAAAATACCATCACTGTACATTTAAGCTGGAACTCTGGAAATACTTGATTCTATTTTCCCCCTTTAGTTTTCACACCTCTTCATTCTTGTGACGATAGTCAGTTATAATGAAGAAACATTTTTCCTCAAAACTCCTCCTAGTCCATTTCACTCAAATGAGCCTGCAAAACAATGAAAACCCTTGCTCAGAACTTAAGAAAATGAAACAGAAACTTGAGCAACGTTTCATAAAGTTGGCCCTTGTCATAGAAGAAGTCTTTGAGTTTGTACACTATATATTCTTATCACCTCCAGGAACTACAAATAGTTTTACTGAATGTTATTCTAGAGCCCACAGAGAAAACCCGCACCCGTTGGTTCTTAAACTGCTACTATATAAAAATAATAACCTTGGAAGAATGTGAAATGTTATTCTATTCCAATAGAAAATGGAATGCAAATGTACACACTGCAACAGAATTTGTGTAGTAAACCAGATAAGTGCTTGAAGAAATGATTGGGCACAGACTGGTGAGAGGCAAACCAGCCTGGAGTAATGTATTTTCAAGGAGCTGAGCTGGCTGCTAAGATTGGTTGGCACAACTCAGCCATAACTCACCATAAAGAGATGCCAGAGGAAGATATATTTTCTGTTTACTTAAATACCTCTTCTAATAGT
Organism: Jacana jacana; assembly: GCA_013400555.1. Lineage (NCBI taxonomy): Eukaryota > Metazoa > Chordata > Aves > Charadriiformes > Jacanidae > Jacana > Jacana jacana. Next base: position 3,747 of record VZTM01016614.1, read on the forward strand.
CATGGCATTAGGTAGGAAATTAGAAAAATGCAAGCTCTGTTACAGTAAGCACAGAAAACTTAAACAAAGGAGTTCTGGACTCGGACATTCTAAATAAATCTTTGTTCCATATAGCATGCAATAAATCAAGTTTAAAGATATTCAGATCCTTGTACTTGTTAACCAAAATGACTAGAATTCAACACCCTTCTTAAACCAGTAATTTGTCTGAAACCTCTAACTTTACTGTTCATGTACTGTTTTCAGTACATAATCTGTTATCTTGACAGGTCAAGATAAGAATGCGAGACTGTTTTCTTGTACTACTAACAAGGACATTTATGTAGGGGAAAAGGGAGATATATTAAGACGGGAAACCACCAAGTACAAACTTCTCAAGCAATGAGTCAATCCTTGAGACTGGTATATAATAGCAATCTGCACTGGGACAACAGAGTATTCATGAGGTTAGCCTCTTTGCTTCTGTAAATAAATATATATTTTTAAAATATGTTCACTGCTTTTAAAATATGATTCAGCAAAGAAAAAGAGCAGTGTGGTGAGCTAAAAAGATGATTTATCCCATAGCCAGTGTGCTTCAAATTGACCAGAGAAAGTAATCTAATCAGACTTTATTAAACTGATTCTGTAGTACATCCCTGAGGCCTGGAAGCATTGTCTGAGCTGGTCTGCAGTCTAATCCTACTTTAGGAGGCTTGCCAACTATTTAGCCTTTTTGAAGTAGAAACACAGACATGTACAATTCAATTATTGCAAAATGTTTTAATTAGAAAAAAAATGTGAACTTTTGATGGTGCCTGACTTCTGAGAGAGGCTACATCCGCGACAGCAGCATTTAAATAACTTGGAACAAACAAGTCCATTCTATTCAGCGCAAGCTATAGCAGATATTGTAGGCTCAGAAACCAGCCTGAGGAACTGCTGCCAGGTTATATAATCTCTGAGCACTCATCCACAGCATCCCTGAAGGCAAACAGGGAGGGGAGGACAGCTCCAGCTCAGGGGCTGGTCCTGAGTGGGCCATTCCCCTCATTGTGTGGCAAGCCCTGCCCCATCAGCTGGCACTATGGATGGGGGCAGTTTCAGACCCTTATCAAAAAGAAGCTCCATTTGCATGACAGAGAGCTTCCCACAGATCGCCAAAAAAGCACTCAGCTCAGAAATTAAGGGCAGTCTGTTGTCAGTCCTTGCTTGAACATGCAGGAGTTTTCTCCTTGTCCTTTGTTTGTCTGGTTAAATCTCCATAAGTTCCCATGTCTTGTGGTAAAAAGACAGTGTGGAGAGACTCCCTTTTTTCACAAAACTGAGGCAGTGCAAAGAAAAGAGCTTGTCATGTCAAATGAAGACATGAAGTCACTGAATTTCATTCATGCACATTAATTCATTGCAGGAAGCGCTGCATTTCCTCAGTGTACTGATTTGGGCTGTGATAGAGTTAATTTTTTTCACAGAAGCTTTGGTAGTACTATGTTTTTGATTTCTGACCAAAATAGTGTTGATAACACAACAGTGTTTGAGCTGTTGCTGAAAAGTGCTTGCACAGCATCAAGGCCTCTTCTGTTTCTCATGCTCACCCTGCCAGAAATTAGACCGGGGGTGCACAAGAAGTTGGAAGGGGACCAGGCCAGGACAATTGGCCCCAGTTGACCAAAGGAATGTCCCATGCCATATGAAATTGTGCTCAGCAATAAAATGCTTGGGAAAGTAACAGGAAAGGAGAGACATCTGGAGCTATGGCATTTGTCTTCTCAAGTAATTGTTACGTGTGATGAAGCCCTGCTTCTCGGAGATGGCTGAACACCTGCCTGACAGTGGGAAGTAGTGAATTAATTCCTTACTTTGCTTTGCTTGTGTCCACAGTTTTTGCTTTCCTTATTAAACTATCGCTACCTCAAAAAGCAGGTTTTCTTACTTTTACCCTGCCAACTCTCTGCCCACCCCACTGGGGTGAGTGAGCAAGTGGCTGTGTGGGGCTGAGCTGCCTGATGAGGTTAACCCACAGCATTTGGGCACACTATCTTTCACTATTTTACTGAGGATGGTGCAGCTGTGCTCCATGCTGTCTTTCCTGACTGAAACATAGCACTTTTTAAGTTAAAAATCTGAGAAAATCCCAATGTGCTGATCATACCCTTCAAGAAACTGTTCTCTCCTTTGTATTTTGTCTACAGTAATGCCATTGTGCAATGTTACAATTCCCACTTAATTAACTAGTTGTGTACTCTTTAATCTACCAGCACACATTATTTGTCCTATTGTCTCCCTCAGTTGCGTGTTCTCTGCAAGTTCATCCACTCTCCCCTTTTGCCTTTCCAGTTTGATGAATGCTTCTGCAGAAAGTATTGAATATACCCGTGCTTCTTCCTTTCTCCCCTGGTGAAGCAATACTACTTGTGGAATTCTTCTGATGTGTGTCCATATCTTAAGTTGCTGACTCTTCTGTCCTTCTTTTACATCCATTTTCTATTTGGTCATGATCTTCAACCCTTCAAGAAACAAATCAAACATTCATGTAGAACTGCCAAAACCTATCGGGACTTAAATGCTTGATTCTTATTGCCTTCCTTTCTTTTTTCAGTCACTCAGGCCTTGTTAGATATGCGTATGTGGAAACATCCAAGTCTTGAGTTTTCAGGGCACATATGTAGAGTTCTATGGAAGGAAGATGTAGAGTTCTATGGAAGGAAGGAGAATAATAAGTCTTGTTTATCAAATGAATAATATAACTCACACAAGAGATATTACCAGATTTTATGCATGTTGCTTATGAGTTACCATGTGTTTTCTGGTAAGGCTGTACAGCAGTGCGCAAAGACAGGTCATCAACACAAACATTGACAATATCCAGTACAACTGGAGGGATTGTGATCGGGAGTAAAATGCATGTTCATTGTTTCTTAGTGCCAGATTGAAGCACTGAGTACCAGAAAGGTTCACCATGAGAGGTGAAGAGCAAAGAAAGACACAAAGTTGGGTTAGCTCTATAGCATAAGCATCTGCAACTTAAGTACCTCAAACAATACTAAAGGTTTTCTAGAAAAAATTAGCTTTCCTGGCTTTTATTTCCCAATTACACTTCTCATTTTCTCTCTGTGATTTCTCTTTATACCTGTCAGAAAGAGTTTCCAGAATTTTCCGTGTCTGTTTGCAAAGGTGTCTTAAATGCTGGCATTCCCCTTACTCTGGCCTTCCCAAGACACACATAATTCTCTCCACTTATTGTCACATATACCCAAATCATCTACTTTTCCAGTACCATTTCACTTCCCATTCCAGCTTAATCTACTAGCTCCCTATTGTCCACTGCTCCCATATCTCTTCATATTGGAGCTTCCTTCTATATTCCCATTGTCTTTTCAAAGATCCTCTTTTATCTATCTGGTTCTTCCTATTTATCGAGGAAAAAAATAACGAATATCTTAGTTTTGCCTTATATTAGCAAAAGTCCTGTCTGCAGTCACAGTAGGATAGCCTAAGGAGAAATGGCATTGGGATACTGTCCCTCACATGATTTTTGTGAGCCATGTAAAAAGAGCATGTGGCTGTGTTCAGAGGTGCGATGAGAGTGGAAATCCTACAATGAGTCAGCTGGCCTTAATGATTCCATCTATCCTAGTCCTAGTGCTCTCAATACTTGTAGAGCTTCCAGAATAGTGGAGCACTATGGTTCCTCTCAGCCCTTTCGCTTAGACATGAATCAGTTGGAAACATTATTCACTGGAGTTCCAGCAGTTGCAGTCCTCCAGAAAAAGTCAATGGCAGAAACTAAGAGATGACACACACACCTGTGTGTACTTCCCAGTAAATGAATATTTCTAACTGTTTTTTAATTTATATTGTATTTTTAAAATTATTTAAACTAATTTTAAATTTCCTGTATTTCTAACCTGTTCCTTTAAAATTCCTAGGTTTAATATGTGCAATGCTAATCCAATTACTTTATTGTTGCTCATGTGATGGCCTTGCATTTGGAAGGCTGCCTGAGGAAAGATGCCTAGCGGAAAACAGGGAACCCAGACAGCTATAAAAATATCTTGCATTCTTTACATAGCATAAAACGTATGGGTATGATGGCAACCCTCCCACCTTTTAAGGCTGGAGCTGCATGTAGTAGAGGAGACCACAACACAATAGTCCAGATATGATCTTTTTTAAGATGTAGATAGTGCCATGCTGTGATATTTACAGCATTGTGCCCTGTGTTTAGTGGCAGTTCTGCTAACAACGGCAAATCTATTCCTGGCGTTAGAAAGTGGAATTCTGCCTACTCACTCTTTCCTCTCTCTGCATTGTCTTCCTATTGTCATATATGTTACATTTAGACCTTTGATGTTAAGTTGAGCCCAGCAAAAAAAAAAAAAAGAATTTTGAATTTCAGTGCTTTCAGATTTCTGACTATGGGGTGAATTTGAATTCCCATATTAGAAGTAACCTTTCTGATTTTAGTATTGGGTTGTGTCCAGAACCATATGGGGCCTAATTTCTAACTGTATGCACATGCAGCCAAGAACTCACAGCCTATCTGGAGAAACCTGGGACAAGCTGACAGAAATAGTATTTCAGACAGAATAATAGTGAGAGACTTACACCAAAGAGGACAGAAACCTCACAAACTTTGATCACTGTGTTTTTACAAATTTTTATAAGATTGCAGAAAATCTAAACACTATTTCTACATTTTCTATAGTAACCAATTTCTTCTGCTAAAAATCAGATGTACTTTCTAAATTACTCATTCATACTCCCTCTGATGAAGAGAAATAGGAGGACAATTAATTCTATAAGTCTTAATTAACTCTTTAAAGAGGAATGAATGTTTCAATGGGGGCTCCTTTCTCTCTCCATGGACTGCAGACTTACTTTAGCTTAGACATGATGTTTATATGTCTCAACATTTTTACACAACCCATGTTCACAGCCTTTTTCTAACTTTTATAAGCAAAAAACATGGAGCAAGGTACGATTATAAACCCCACTTTACAACAATACCAAGGTTTTTTGCATTTTTTTTGTCTACCTGGAGGGAATAAAGCAAAGATCAAGTTTAGATTTTTATTTCACTGTTCCCTTAAAAAGTAAAGAAAAAAAGGTTGCAAAATCTGTTAATAAAGAGGAATTGGCTGAACAGTACTAATTCATAATGAAAATAACTTGTTAAACTATTTTTAAGTACTAAGTACTGTTTATAGAAAGACCCTCTTTTAAAATAATCAGTGCTTTAAGTCTTGGGATGTATGTAAATTAAAACTACCACTTTGTACAAATGGAAGAGAGAGATTGAAACTAACATGAAGAGATAGAAATAGAACCCATTCTTGTCACTCCTATAGCCGAGCCTTTACTGTATTATCATTCTTTTCCATCTCCAAATCAGTAAATTGATACGAATCATCCTCAAAGCAGCAATGCTTTTACTGTATGTTTAGCATTCACTAAAGGCGCATTTGGGCCTTCCCAGTCAAGAGGAAAGATTGATCGAACACAGCGCTTCAAATGTTGGGAAGAGTTGGGCACCATCTTTCCCAGCAGCTTCTCCAAAACACCATCATAAACAGCACCTCTAAAAATGCCTGTGGTAGCAATGAGTATCCCTGTTAGGACTTCAGCGTGTCTGAAGAAACCGAAGTACATATCCAGAAGTTTGCATGGCAGTCAGCTTTTAGCTATGAGGAGTGTCAGTTACCGCATTCCCTCTTCCACAAGGCATGAGGATACAATACATTTGTGGCAGAGTACTGTGAATGCTCTCTCCCTCTGCATCGCTTGAATGGCTGAGCCCATCATCACTCACAAAGGAGTGTGTGCAGCTGGGGAAAACTGAGCCTGGACATTTCAGTCCTTGGAGGCATCATTGAATGAGAATTTTTTAACTTATACAGTTCTTTTGACGACTGGGAAACTTTTACTCGGGACACTTAAATCCTAGGATGTGCAGTCTATGAACTGTTGTCAGAAACCTTGATAGTTGATGTTTATGTCCAGTTTCTGATGTAGAAGTGGGAAGCAAACATAAGTATTTGTCAAAATCCTAAGAATGTCAATAGCATCCATGTAATTTTAAACATTTGTGAGGGTGTTTATGCAGCTGGGCCCAGGATAAAATGCAGTTTGTTTTTGGGTATCTACTGAACCGCCTAATCCTCTGGACAAACATGACAGCTTAGAAACCATTGCTTTCTTTTTGCTTCCACTGACCACAGACTGAACTTTAACTTTTTAGAATGTTGTGCTTTGTGCTTCAGTTTATTGTGTCTTAATCTTCTTGCCACACCACTATGCTTCATTGTGTAGCTACACTCAGTGCAGTCCACCTCTCTCTATGCGATTCTTTAGACAACTGTTATCCTCCATCTAAGAAACATGCTCCAAAAGCTAGAAATCCCTCCTTCTTGACATAGCTTTCAGAATGATACAATTTTTGAACAGTCTGCTCTCCAAAATGTTCTTACTCTTAATTTTTTTACAGCATTGTCCTGGTTTGAAGTAAAACAAACCGATACTCTGTTTTATAATTTTACTTTTTTAGCTGGGCCTCTTCTGACTAACTAAAGTCTGAAATTAACAGCATATTTTTCAGAAACTGTTCACTCTCACCATGATAAGACCTGATTACACCAAGGAATGGTGTGCAGAGAGGCCCTTGCTTATACTTATTGCTATAACAACCAAGGTCAGGTAATTTCGTTATTTGCCCCGTTTCAGGGTTGGAAGCAGAAAAGTGTAGAGTGGTTACATCTGTAGGGAGGAGTGGACAGGACAGATGACCCAAAATTGACCAACTGGGGTATTCTATCCCATCCACATCATGCTCAG
>VZTM01016633.1:2643-21197 GCA_013400555.1 Jacana jacana
AAAACCCAGACCATCCTTAATGGTACTTTTGAACCACAAAAATAAAAGTTTTAAAGTGTATGATGGTGATTATACTGTGATGTGGTTATATAAAGACATATGTCCTGTAAACAATTTTGTAAATTTAAAGTAAAACTACTTTTAATTCTGAGGAAATCACACAGGGCAAATTTCACCTGAGAATAGAAACTCTCACTTATTTGATCTATGAAATAAGGGTAGTGTTTCTCACCCCCTGTTTTGCAGAAGTACATCAGGATTCCTTAGCAATTTTTTTTAAATTAAATTCCTGCAGTGTCTGAGTGGGATCTGACATACATTCTATTTATTGCAATTCATGCTGAATTAATGGTGAATATCTCAAATACTACCAATACTACCCTTTTCTTCATAAATGTCCTCTGTGATATTTTTAACTGTGACTCATCACAGACACTGAAAGTCTGACTAAGGAGAGCTGCGTTAATTCCTCTTTCATTACAGGAACAACGATAAGTATACAAGAGTATTTTCAAATATATGAACACTTAGAACAAAAGACTTCCCCTTTAGAAAGAAGTTTCTGGGCTATATATTGAATCATGTTTCTTCTAAATTAAGGACTTTCCTACAAAAAGGAAATTATCTTTGCATAACTAAGCTATGATTTAATGAATTACTACTGTCCAGCTTTAAATGTAGGAAAAAATTATTTCTGGATTTATAAGGGGTTTTATGAACATTCAGCAAATAAATTTTGAAAGAACAACCTACATTACCGACTAATGTATTAATTCTACAATGAGAAAGACAGAAATTGACCAATTTGGCAAAATTGTCAGATAATGTGATAAATTGCAGTTATTAGACTCAAAAGTGGAGAATACTATATGCATTTGTATTAAGTATGTTGCCTCTACACGTGAAGGAAATGATGTTGAAACAGGCATGCATTTCAGCATTACTAAAAGAAAATTCTAAAGATTTTGGTGGGTAATGTTCCTTCCAGCTTTAGCTCAGAATCAGTATTGAGTGGCCTAACTTGAACACAACACCCTCAGCAAATCAAGGACTGTGTTACTGTCCTGTTTAATTTCTAAATGCAATATTAATACTAGTCATTTTAATTTAGGTAAAAAATAAATATTTACAATAACCACAGCCATCTTAGCGTGTATACATATATATATATGTATCCCCATATCAGAATAAAACCTGGCAATCGAAGCTCAATTCAAGCATTTTGACATGGTATAAGGAAACAACTGGAAATCTAATTAGACTCAGAAAATGTGATTGATGCTTTTGAACAAAAATATTGCAAATTTCATTCACCTGAAAAAGGAATTTATGCAATGACACAATATTTTACATTCTAACTGTAAATTCTAACAGAAGCCTGTTGCTTCTGGGAAATCAGACTAAACAAAGTCCTATTCACCATGTAGATCATATTCAGTAACAAAACTGTACTGAAGAATGATTTAGACAGAAGACCTAGTAGATTACATTCAAAGTCACAGTAGTGAGACCTAGGAACAACAGCCTTTTTATTTCAGAGGAAAGCTACAGCCAGAAACTGCAGTGTAAAAGTGATGACTCTAAATCAGATATTTAGGAATTTGCTACAGAAGTTCTGTGGCTTGATGTTTCATTCTGCACAACTGCAAGACATTTGTGTGGTTTTGAAAAAAAAAGCATTATGGGATTTTTTGAGGAATTTCAGGCTTCTGAAGTCTCTTAGAATTGTTTGCATCAGTCTGTTTTCCAAAATGTTAAACCAGTGAAGTCGCATTAGAGATGATTCACTTCTTCAGAGAAAACATATAACACGTCAAAGTCATGCTTGGTGAAACTCCAATGAATTTAATGGAATTACATGAGGGATTGATTTTTGTTAATCTTGGATAAGTCTATTCGGTTACATTAAATTTTAGCTCAAAAATAATAAATGGAGAACGATAACATTATGACGTGGAGCCTTGGGGCCCAGAGGCCTGATTCCTCAAGGACATCATGAGCTCATCTCTGTGCTTGGTTCACAAAAATGAAACAAATTGACTTCAACCTACTCCCAAGGCAACAGGTTGCCTTGCTGAACACAATGGCTAGTTGAGGCTCAACATCACACACACAATAGGGGTTGGCATCTGGAAAACCAAAGAAGGTCGTGCTGCCATTCAGCGGGACCTGGGCAGGCTGGAGAGTTGGGCAGGGAGAANAGTGTCAGGAGGATGGAGCCAGGCTCTTCTCAGTAACATCCAATGATAGGACAAGGGGTAATGGATGCAAGCTGGAACATAGGAGATTCCAGTTAAATATGAGGAAAAATTTCTTCATAGTGAGAGTGACTGAACACTGGAATGGGCTGCCCAGGGATGTTGTGGAGTCTTTTTCTCTGGAGACATTCAAAACTCACCTGGACGCATTCCTGAGTGATCTGATCTAGGTGTTCCTGCTCCAGCAGGGGGATTGGACCAGATGATCTTTCAAGGTCCCTTCCAATCCCTGATGTGATTCTGTGATTCTGTGAAACTTCTTTCTAACTCTTGTCAGGTGATAGTTACCCCACACTCAGAAAGGTGAAGATTTTAAGCCACCATGAGTTTTTAATTCCACTCTCCAACACTTCAACAGTCAAACCTTAGAATAGTGTACTGTTTCTTTCTTTTTAATCTACCAGGGAGACACTGAGAGGACAAGACAAAATCATTGCTTTGATATATCTGGTACAAAATAGAAGGTAATGAGGGTGTTTGCTAAAGCAAAACACTCTGCAGCCTTTCACATAGAATTTGAACAGCCCATGGCAGGCCAAACCTGAAACATTTACAGCAGGCCCTTAGCATTTCAGACATCCCTACTGGGTTGCCTCCCCTGTTTAAATGGAACAGTTATTTTTTAATCTTTAGGTTTTTTCTCACCATTCACAAGCCCACCCAGGCAGTATGCAATTCATCCAGGCAGGAAATATTCCATTGTGTGGGCCAGATTACTTGGAAATGATTCACTTGTACCTGAGATCAAAGCTTCTGGCTTAGACCTACAATACATTCTAGTTTGCAGTCATTCTTTCCTCAGATTTCTGTGTTCAGTGCAAATAAGCTGGTAGAGTAAATCTTATAAAAGTTCAGTGGCTTCAAACTAACTTGGATTTAAAACTTTCATCTGGGATTTATGAAGAGGAAACAGAGAATAAATATTTTCCTTCTTTTTTTTTTTTTTTTTTTTTCCTAGGGCAGTGGTGGTGGGGATGGGAAACCTTCAAAAAAGGCTACATTTCATGCAACTGCCAACCCAGAAGAGAAATTTTATTTTCCCTCTAGGCTGTAAAGTGATTTTAAGCCCAGTATCTTAACTCGCCCTGTAATGATGTGTATATAAGATTACACTTTCCCAGCAATCTCTTTTCAGTATTATAGAATGTGGCTGTTCAGCACAATGTGGGAAATAAGATAAACACAACTTTTGATGCTATTTTTCTATCTTGTTATTAATGAATGCAATAAAGACACCTGTGAGAAATCTGCATCCTGTCTGGATACAAGTACAAAATTATTTTCCTATTACATGAAAATATTTGAGATCACTCCCTTGCTCCTCTCATCTTATACTGCTTTGCATCAGTGTTCAAAGAAAGATCCTTCAGAACTGTAATGTAACAGAAAGGTAAAAAACCAGTAAAGGATAAAAATCTTCTGCCCCCCTCAGTCACCTAAGGTTTGCACCTCAAGTAAACCATGCAAATCGCCAAGAAGCAAAGGCAAGACTCTCAAATCCAAGTCTATCTAGATCATATTATTAGTGGCTTTTTCTGCACCAGTAAAACATATCATTTATTCAGACATAGTATTTTAAACCCAAAAGACTGAGGAAATGGCTACAGTCTTTGGTAGGGTCATCTACTAAGAAACGATAGCTTTTGTCTGCACCAAGCTTATTTCCTTTTATTAATTACCTGATCTAACTAGTTTGTAGGCTTCTCTCATCAGCAACATGAGCTGATGTTCCCCACAGAAGTACCCTAGATACGTCCCATTATTCTCTCTAGGTGATTTTCAGAATTTTTTTAACAACTCGAAAAAAGTCAGTAAAAAACCACTGACAAAAGAAGATGTACAACTTGCAGGATTAGATACATTACACAGAATGAGCTAACCCATGGATCACGGAAGTTGTGTGAGTTCACACTGAAGATTTTCATCAGGTGGAAGATTAGTACCAGCAAATGGTACAGACTTGCAGGGAATAAATATGGAGCACAACCATTTGTCCCTGTTTCTGATTTCTAATAATATTTTGCAAAGCAGTTTAAAAGGAGCTGAGGTCAGGCTTAAATTGGAGGACCTGTGATTAAACCACAGGGATCAATACATGCTTCTTCACTACTTTCTTGTCTGATCCTCACCAAGCAAACATTAAGAGCAGCTGAAAGCAGAGGAAGATGCAAGAGTCATGACAAAAATCTTTATTTTGGTTGTCATGCAAAATCTGAAGGGCATAAACAGGATCCTGTCTGTAAAGAAGTTATAGATTCACCAGTGAGGAATGAATGCAAAAAGTCTCACTAGGGAGAGATGAATGTTTCAGGCAGATGTGATGGTTTTCTAAAGATTGATGGACATAAACAAGATGATTGTATAAACAGTAACAATTGGGCTTCTGTGGAATACCAAACAAAGGCTGTGCTGGCATTATTATTTGAACCACCATAAAGATAAGAGAGTTCCTTTTGAAATGTGGGCACATTGTACTAGGCTCCAGACAGGTAGTAAGAAACTACCTATGTCTCGGGGAGTTTATGATTCAAAGGTGTAAGATGGATAGCTAGTGGGAGGTAGAACAGAAGCAGGTGAAGTGAGATAACTGGCTTCACACTCCAAATCTGTGCTTGGTTACAAACAGTAATTAATATTCAGTTCAAATATAATGTCAATGCACTCTACTACACTGCCTTTCTTGTTGATTCTGAAAGATGAATAGGAGAGAAATACTATGCTGACTCTATTTTTTTTGTTTTTTAATACTGGGCATTGCTTTAATCTCAACAGGTGGCAAGAAAATGTATTGTCATTCAGGAATTGAACTCCAGGAGAACAATCTACCCTTCACCCTAATTTTTCTGTATTTCAGGAAGAGATGTACAAAGAGAAAATAAGCAAAATTTAGGCATCTAAATCCTTCAAAATCTGGAAAAGGAAACTAACGTTTCTACCTTCAAAAAGTATTTTTAAAGTTCTTGTAAGAATACAGTGTTCTTGAAAGCATCTGTCATGAAACACCTGACAATATTTAATAAGAAGAAAACACTTAGAAAATGATAAGATTTTGTACTTTGGGAATGACTCAGAAGACCTGGATGTGAAGATATGGACAAAACAATGCATTTGAGAAGCAGCAGGCACGGGAACTGCCATTTTGACAAGCACTAGATTTACTATGGGGAAATAAAAAGCATGAACAACTTTTCCATTGTGTCTTGAAAAAATGGATGAGGATCAGTAACTTAGCTAAATAAAGTTTTCAAAAGAGTGGAACTGCAATTTCTAGAAACACATTAAGAAAGCAAAACTTTTACAAGGAACAAGTACTTTATCAGAAATTATGCTAAATACACTGAGAAATGTTTGTTTCTGGTTGAGGTCATGTAGTTCTTGAAGTGAAACCTAATTGAAAAATATATCAGATTAACAGCTCCTAGATGCACAGGATGTCAAATAACAGCAGACTTTTCAATATTCTGCTTCCTAAGTCATTGCTTCTGCATCAGAATTCCTTTATCATGACTCTGGAAGATTACCTTCTATCTTTTTTTCCCCTGCAGCTCTCTTTATTTTCACTCACTTGTAATAGCTGTGTAAGAAAAGTAAAATTTCTCAACTGCTCCTTTTCTCTTGCAAATTTGAACTCATGCTTATTTACTAATAGTGCTTGTTTAGATACAACCAGGTAGAAAGAAGTAGCTGATGTCCTCCTTCCACAATGGGTCTTAGTTCTAGGAAAGACTGGAATAATGTCTCTGTCTCCTCCTTCTCTTACATTCCACACAATTCCTCACATACTTTGTGTATTATCTTTTTCCTCTAACCTTTTCTCTGTTTCCAATCCTCACACAGTTTATATTCTTTTACATTACAAATTTGACAAGAAAAAGAAAAAAAATAATTCAGATATTAAAACTGAAATGCATTATGATCACATTTTCTCTTCTCAGCATAGATCCATGCACTCTTCATTACCGTTCTCACCTGCAGGAAAAACTGTACCTCAAAGCTGTATGACAAGCAGACCAGTAAACTAAGCTCCACTTTCACTTCCTCCCCCAATAAACTTCTAAACTTTTGAGACTGAAAAGGACAAACTGATGGTGAAATAAACGTGTCACAGGAGTCCGATGAGAGAAGATGAACAGATAAGAGACAAAAGCCAGCAGTATTATTTTTTTCAAAGATTATCTCTAAGGAACTAGATTGGGTCATGGGGATCTGTATTAAGTTTCTGTCTCATTAGGCGAGTTCATATACGCTTTTGATAAGTAAATATAAACTCTAGGTTTCTGCATGGGATCTGTAAAAGGACAATCCTACTACTGGTTGCCATTATTTCCTTTTCAAAACAAAACAAAACAAAACAAAACAAAACAAAACAAAACAAAACAAAACAAAACAAAACAAAACAAAACAAAACAAAACAAAACAAAACAAAACAAAACAAAACAAAACAAAACAAAACACCAAATAAACTCCACTAGCAGAACTCCAGACTTATGATTTAGGATTGGTCCAAAGTGTGATCCCATTAATCTCACAACAAAATCTGAAAACACAAGCACTACATGAAGAAAAGGAAATGTAAACAGAAGGGAAACACTTTCCCAAGGTCACAAAGCCAGCAACAGGTAGAGGCAGTGTGAGCTTGGCCATCCTGGTTCCAACCATTGGTCAACACTGCCCCCAGTGTGAGAACTTGGTGTGCCAGAAAGGAGGCTGCACATCCCCACTGCACAGCTGTCAGTGATTAAGGGTGGTACCCAGAAAAGAGACTTAGGCTTTCACCTCCAGGAGCTGCTATTGCAATGTTTCTCTATGATAGATTCTTCCACTCTTTGACGTGTGCAATGGTTTGAAGCCACAGTCTGGCCACAGAGTGTGGGTTTAAATGCAAATTACTTGAATCTCAAGAAAAGGTCAGAGAGTCTCTTATTCACAGATGTTTTTCTGGAAAAGGTGTTTCATTGGGTCAGTATTTGAACCAAATAAAAAATTTCCATTTGGCTAAACTTTCACTAAATATTATCAAGGGATTATAACCATTCTACTTTAAAATTATATGTCCAGCTGCTAATTGCTAATTATAAATCTAGGTTTTCATTCTGGCTTTGAAAAATATATTTCCTGGGTGGATAATGTGCCCTCCCAAGCTTCTATCTGGGGACCAAACACAAAGAGACCATCACAAAAGCTTTTGCTATCAGCTATCGCATGGACTGAGAATATTCATTTTAGTTCCAAACTTGTGTAGCCAGTAAAGCAAATATGAACCTCATGTATGCTTACTTAAAAGTCTGATGGGAAAGTAATGTTTTTCCTGATTGCGGGAAAAGACCAGTCAACCGTAGTGCAGGGGAGGAAATCCACTGTGTTAGTTGGCTGACGTGTAGTAAAAAACAAAATTATATTTAAAAACACCTTGTATAGACCTCATTTTCCATCCAAAATACATGAGAACTGGCAAGAGTGTTCAGAAACATCCACTTGATACACTGTAGGTTAAAGTCAGTTCATTTTGATATAACCATTTCATTCCTTCCTCAAATAAGCAGTTAAACTGATTTATCTATTACAGACTACAGACATTTGCGTTTACTGTAAAAAATCCACTTCAGTATTTCCTTTTGCATTTGGTTGCTTCTTTAATTAATTTTTTGATGACAAGCAGACTGATAAAGGAGAGAAAAAAAACCCTGAAGTGTCTTTAAAACAGACTGTTCTGATTATCTATGTGCTTGTGACTAAGGCGCTTGTCTGAAACTGTTTCTGGTTCAGTTCTTGGCTCTGCTGCATACATCTTGCATGAAATTGTACATTTCACAGAATTTATTGTAGTTTCTTCATCTGAAAAATAGAGATAATCTTCGTTTCACTGTGATTTTGTCAGGATAACTTCATTTGTAGTTGCAAGCATCACACATATACCCCTAGATAAAACACAGTATGCTTAGTCTCATCACCATGTGGAATGTGCTCACTCTCAGGAATGTTGATGTTATGTTTTTAAGAAATTCTTCTCAAATTCCTCTAAGTCTTGTGCTGATTATGGACATCCATCCCATCTAATATGGAAACTGAACCAAACTGCTTGGTTTATGACTTTTAATCAGATGGTAGACAGAAAAAACATATGGCAATAAACTCAGAATCACAATTCTTCTGGCAAATATTTGAAATAGCATGTGAATTGAGAAAAACACAACCATTTGTAACCAGATGGCAAACAAAAACAAGAGAAAGACGTACTGTAATGACTATTACCTCAGCAAAACTGTTCTTATCTTCAGCAGCCGGCCAGCTGTGTTGCACATTGCTGCAGGAGATCTCAGGGCTGAGCTCCAGCTCTGGGATTAGTAATGTTGTGCTGGCTATATTCCTAACCAGTAAAAGCTGCTGTACTCTTAATGGAACTCTTCATTCTCTTATAAGCACATAGATATTTTGAGATTGTGTTTGTACTCAATTTCAGCTACCCAGGCCTACTTACTGTGCAATGCTGAACAGATTCAAGAATTCTCATTGCGCTCTCAGAAATGAACATAATTTCAGAATAATTAAAATCTTGGGCCAGCAAACAAAGCCAGGAGATTAAATCAGTTCTGAATTAATGCTCTACAGGTGGGATGTTATGAATGGGTAGTGGCAAACTTGGTACTTTACAGGGATTTTATTGGCAAAGTTTCTGTGGGTGCCAGATTCTGCTGCCCTAATAAGGTCTCCCGTTACATGTTTATTTAAGTACAGTAGGCATTTCAGATTTGAAATTGCTTTGGACAAAAGCCTCATAATTTCTTGATTACGTACATCAAAATATGTTTGCATAGATATCTTTCTTTGTCCTCCTCATATTAAGAAACATTTCATGGCCGCACATTCATAGCCTGGCTTTCATTTGTTTAACCACATTGCACATTTTAGTCCGGCACACCTGCAAGTTAACGGCTGTCTAGAGAGCCAGCCTTTAGACTGGTTGGAATTTCATTTAAGACAACAATCTGAGTGCCCTAGCCTTCTCATGCCTCCAAAACACACATGCTGAGCTTGAAAAAATAGCTGTAAATGTGCTGAAAGGAAATTGTAGAATGCTCTTTCCCCTGCCCCCTCCTCCTCAATGCTTCACTCCACGGCACTACGGTAAATACCAGCAAGGCAGGCTGGGAAATTTCTCTGAAAATGGTAACATATGAGTCTTATGTTATACACTAGTATTGGTCATTACCAGGTGAGGCCACTGAGAACTGTACCGCTGTGAGAAACTTTCCAGAGCCCTGGTTTATTGTAATGACTATCATGAAGGCCACTATAGACTGCAGCTTATTCCTGAGATTTGGAAACAAGGGGACCTGTCGCCACTAAATATAATTGGTGCCTTTTTTGGTATTGAAGGACTTAGTTATAGCAAGGGACATCCAATACTTGTCACAAAGTCTGCAGAATATCCAATCATTTTCAATTACTTCACCTGGCACAGCATTCCCACATTTCTATTGGACTATACTGTGATATGCAAGAAGATCTATTATAAATGTTTATAAGCATCAGATAGATGGACTTTGTAGGCAGGAAGTTCTCTAAAATTCACAAATCTTAATTGGGAATCCACTGTTCATGTTTGCCAATAATATAATAGTAAGTTCTCTTCCTATTTAATTACTTCAAATAGTCTTATAATTATGAAGCACTTCAGTGTTGAAGTACAAATCCACTATTCCATAGAAAAGACATATAAAACACTGCTGTGTAGTGTGCAGTCTTGCTTTTATATGGTAGACACCAAGTCTAATGAGCTGTACAGTACTCTTTAGCATCTCTAAATAGTTTATCTTTCAAAATTATGAAATTAAGCTAATATCTTCATTTTCAGTTTCCCATACTAGTGGCCATTATTGCTTCTATCAAAGTATCAGTCACTTCACACTACTTTTTGGCCAATGTTTACTCTCATTTTTAAGCTTTCTACATTAGTTAAGGCCACTTAAAGTATGATTCAGTTGTCAGCTTTCAATCAATGTAAGTTCTAGACAATGTATAGGAAAGTAAATACCAGCTGCATTGTTAGATGTCCTCTTTCTTAATTAAAGATTCTTGTACAGCTACTAGGCAGATAAAGGAAAAAGAACTTCCTCAAGACATTTAAAATCTTCAAGATTTAATATCTTCCTGAATCAGAACAATTACTTCCCTTCCTTTCTTCTTTTAGACTTAATCAGAAATATCATCTTTGATTTAAAAATACATCCAAATAAAATGGTTTTATTGGATAGCTCAGTTCTGACTTCTGTCTACAAGACTGTTGATGCTTTGCTCAAATGGCTGCTGGAAGCATTTAGCAGAGTATTCCATATGCTTTATGTTTTCTAAAAATTAGTCACATTTGGAAGTTCATATTAGAGCTTATTTTAAAATAGGGTTGGAGAGTGCAAGGGTGAAAGATGGCACATTTTACGTACAAATATATTTTATGGATTATTTGTTCTAGAATGCTGATAGGACTACAACTAACTAGGACATTGCTGATTTCTCTTGACAATAGTATGTAGATATTTTCTCATGTAAATCTAAGCACACTTTGGGAAAAAAAAAAAAAAAAGTTTAAAAATGACCCATACAGATAGCAAAATGAAACTTTCTGTGGTAGTTGGGGGAGTGTGGTGTGTGTGTCATAGTGAAAGGTGCTCAAGGAAGGTAGATTTTTTTTTTCTCTTAAGTCATGTATTTTAAATCAGTTTACTGTTTACATAGAAAAAAAAATTATTTATTTCAGAATATAGACATCAATTAAAAAAAAACCAAAACATGTTTTATTTAGCATTTCAAAGCAGAGAAGTCATAAACCTATTGCCAAGGTAAAAAGAAGGAAAATAAAAGAATAATATGACTCCTGAAAAGCTTTACAGTGTATTGTTATTTCCAGGAAACATTTCATGTGTATTAACTCTACAGAAAAAACCACGGAGAGTACATAAACAAACCTAGAGGAAAGTGTTCCTGGCAGCTGATAAACACACCAGAGACTCTGCACACTGTCATCCTTAGGCTCACTAGTTAGGGATGGTTTGGTTTTACAACCACTTTAGTTAAGTCAAGCTAATACAGAGAATAAAAAATGCATCTTTTCTGACTGTTCCTCAAGAAAGTGAAATACTAGTTCCAAGAATAAGCAATGTGATTTTCTGCTTTAGTTATGTGTTCAGTTCACTTGTAAACACCAAGAAAGTGGTGAGGAAGATATCACAGCCAGTTCTGACATGCACACATTACTTTCTATTCTGATTTCAAGAGGATGCCTGCTTATCAGAGGCCATTAGGTCTGAAAAGGTTAGTATTTCACAAAAGATCCCTGATATCAGTCCGGCACAAGCTACTCTCTACTGTTGGCAGCAGCAGGGATCATTTGTCACACAGATCGAGCATAACATTTGGTTCATATTAACCTTGGAGGCACTGGAGAAAGATCTTGGAGAAAGCTGCATATATGATTCCAAAGTTAGGGAGAACAAGAGATGGGAGTCAACTTGGAGAAACTATTTTTCTTGAAAGTGTGGAGATTAGCCTTGTACCATTTTCTTCCCCCACTCAGTGCCTTTCAGTTAATCTTCCCTGACCCCTGTGCTTCACCAAACTACCTCTCTCTACAAACTTCTCTTTCTACACTAATAGACACAACATAAGAAAAAAAGGTAGGAAAGAGGAAAAAGGAGTCTTAATGGAAAATGTCTTCTGTCATACATCCAGAAATATTCAGAGAAATATTTCTTCTCTTAGTCAAACTAAGGACAGTGATTAAGCACTTAGGCCTTTTCTTTAGAAATTAGATCTACTTGTAGAAAACTCACAGCCTGGAAACCACCATCAAGTCCATAAATAAAGTGAAAGCTTCTCTGTTAATGCAAGTTTGGTGGCTGGTAGGCAAGTATGTGTGAAGTCCAGACAAAATTTTCCCCATATTTAGAAGGTAAGTGAACACTTCTGTATCCATAGTCCACAGATTATTTTACCTTTTCCTTGTCTGTATCTGGCTTCTTGTTTTCAAGAAACTTTTAGGACTTGAACTGTCTCTGTGAACACCACCCATCTGAAAAATACAGTTAAGAGCAGCAAGTTGGTTCAGGCAGAGGAAACAGACATGCTTACACAATTCTTTTTTCTCATAAGTAACCAGGGCAATCCGCTCCTAGAAAGTATTTTTTTCTTTAGAAATTATCTTAAGCTGTTTTTCATTTGCGCTTCTTAAACCAGCTCTAGCAGTCTTTTTGCCATGTACTCCAATCAGATCCAGCAAGCCTTCTTTGACTGTTTATATTTTTTCCTCAATAATAAATTATTTGAACAATTATTAGAGGAATTCAAAACTAAATAATCTGAAAACCTCTTACTCAAAATGTCAGTTTTGTCATGAAGTAATTTTGTGTAGCTCATTGACTTATGTAGCTGATGCTGTCTGCTCTGAGCAGATGGTAAAATAAAGAAAGTTATACCAATCTGCAAGGCTTCTCGGCTTCAATTTCAGTGACTGCTTTATAGGAAATGGTGATTGCAAGCCTCTGTTACAAATTGGTTCTCAAGGGTTGTATCTCTTCCAAATTCCTTGAAGATAAGGACTCATCTGACACTGGAGAAGGCTTGTCATAGGAGGTGTGGGTATAAGAAAGTGGCATGACACCCACCATAATATTTAAAGTCTATACATTTCCAACAAGCTCTGCTTCAAAAGATGTAGAAACCTGCATACTCCTATAAAAGATGAGTCACGGATAAAGCAATATTACTACAATCAAACACTTCCAATTAATTTGCTTAGTAAGTCATCTGAATTTGGCCTCAGCCCTTTGGCAAAGTTTAGATTAAAACATTTAAAACAGAATCCATATTGAAACAATATTTCCTTTCAATTCCCAAGAAAAATGGAGTAAAATATATCCATCTTCTTTGTAGTAAAAAAAATCTGATAGCCAGTTTTCACTGAAATACATAAAACATTTCTGAAAAGAACACAAAACCACCTACTTCACAAAAACCCTAATTGAACAATAATAGGTACTAAAAATCAGGAACTTAAAAGCTTTTTTTCCCCTTGTTTTAACTGTCAAAGCATTAAAATGTTGTTTCTTTAAGCCAAGAAAGGAACCTAAATTGACCGTTAATATTCAATTGTCTTCAGCTCTGTCAGAAGTAAGTATTTGCATTTCCAAATTTAAAAAACCAACCAAACAGAAACCAAAACAGAATAGGATTTTAAAGCTAGCCTGGAGCTAAAAGGAGACGCACATGGCACTGAATACCCACACATTTCTCTAATGAGACTTTTTTACTGCACAATAAATCTTAAAACAGTTTGTATATGTACTGCAATTGCAGTATGACTCAAACAACACTAATCAAGTGTTATGGTAACCTAATTTTAAAGTACAAACCCAGTCAAACATTTCTATCACTGTACTTCATTGCTTACCAAGATTCTTTTAATAGAAAGGATTTTAGGATGTCCTGTGCATTTGCTTTACTTATAAAAATGTCAAACCTGAAAGTGTACCTACATACCCAGAATTCTTTACTGTATTTTCTTCTGTTTGCCAATAGTTGACATCATTTCTGCTTTGTTTGAACAGCTGGTCTTCGCCCAGCTTCAGGAGTTCATAGGTACAATCAAGGCCAAGACCTTGCTCTTCATAAAGAAGAAATACAGAGCAAATACAGAGAACAAGGAAATAGGATGTATTGCCAAACATCCATGTCCCTTCCCTCAAGGGATAAGCTTGTTAAGTTAAAAGTTCCCTATTGCTTTGTTAATAAAGATTTCCTCATATACCTCAGAACTCCAGTATGTTATCACAGAGTGCTTATTTTCAGTGACTCAAGGATATATGTATTCTTTACTTTCTACACTGTAGTTCTGACATTCTATTGCAAATTACAGATGCCCGTCGTATCCTTTATCCAGACCTTATCTCACTGTTCAGGTTTCATTATGACATAGAAGAGCGCAGGGGAGTTTTGGGAGATGATTTTCAAGCAGATGGAGAGGCTGAAAACTGATTTTAGCGCAGTCATCTGCAAGGGAGCAGTGAGAGACGGGCTCTACCAACAGACCAAACCAGGGGAGACCTCACACAGGGCCCTGGGGTTGTGGCAGCAGACAGGCCCATAAGTCCAGACAGAGCAAGGTAAGGGCTGGGTACAGCTCAGGGTACAGGACTGGAGGCAACATAGGTGCAAAGGCCAAGGAGTCAAAGCCAGCAGACCAGCTATTTACAGTACAGCCTTGTCCAGATTAAGTGCCTGGGTCTCCATTTAAGTGAAGCTCCTGGGCTATTGTCAGAGAGGGCCTGGGTAGGGGTGCCAGGACAGACTAGTCAGGGCAAATAAAACCCACCAGGGCCCTTAGAGCTCTGACAGTCAACAATGCGCTTTTTGAGTGTTTCCACGCCCGTTCTTCTATTTCTTTCAATGTTGAGAGATTTTTGTGAAGAACACCAGGTAGCATCCACAGAGGGTTTACTCTGAGCTAATCTTTGGTTACTCATTCTTCTGGGTTTTTCAGCCTTTCCAGCCACACTGTTGATTGATTGCAGTTTTATTTTCATTTAAGTTTATAGAGTGGTTATAAAACAAAAAGCAATCATCCTGTCCACATCCCAATCTTTCTTAAATCCACTTAATATAGTGAAAAAGATCAAGACTGAAACACTTATTAAGGAAAAGAAATTTTCCTTAGCTATCAAAGTCACATTTTTTAATAGGAAGATTTCTGTATTCAAATTCTCATAGACCTGAGTCCTGAGTCTTCCATTTCTTCAGAAGCCCTGAAGAGTCATCTGTAACATTTTCTGCAAAATTAAGTTTCCTTCGAAATGTATTGGTTTCAGCTGCATTTTATCAAAGGACATGTACATTTCTGAAGTTGATTTCTGCACGATTCAGAGTGAATCAACAGAGCAGGGGCTGAAGACAAACCAGGGGTCTACCTACAGAGGTGAATCATGTTAGGATATTCTGTTTCCTATGCGTAACACATGCAAGTTCTGGTTCTATTTGAAAGTTTCTAAATGGCAGAAATTGTCAAACATCAGAATCGTATTCCTCCATTCAGGTTTGAAACACAAGCCGTCTACCACAGAGCTACATTTTGGACTGCTGGTTTATGTCTGCATTTACAAATACTGCATATATAATGTGAAAGATCTGGTGCTGAGGAGCTGACACTCACACAGTATGCTTCAGGGGTTTATGGTGTGGATTAGCTCAAATCTGACTGCATGTACTGTATACCTGTCTACATCTGGAATGTACCAGGTGCCCTTTGAGGTCAATTTTATCTAAAAGGCATTCTGCTCGTGCACTAGAATCTGCTCCATGATACAAACCGAAGTACATTAAGGGAAGATATCCAGACAGTCTCCTTCAAAGCGAACGAAGACAGTAATATAGCTGGGTGCAGGAAGATCCCTAAGATAGATGGAAGCTCAAAGACTCACACTCCCTGCCTCCCATCCCTGCCTTGGGAACAGGGGAGCTGATATTTGTGGCAGATTATTGAGCATGTGGACAGAAATACCATTTCAAATTCAGCTTTTTTTAATTTTTTTTTTATCTCTTTGTTTCAGCAAAATATATACCTGTAACACATTCTTCAGTAGCCATCTAATGTACGAAAGAAGTGACAAACACTGTATTCAACCCTTAATCTTTTCAAATTTCTTGTGTAGTGAAATGCAATATACTCGTAGAAACACAAAACGCACAACGTCCTTCTACTCCCTATGCATTTGAGTGCATCTATGAGAATGAAGCTCAGAAAGCATAGATGAATCTAAGGAAGCTGTTATGGCATTGTAGAGATTGAATTAAAATAAAAAACAAGGTAGGGATGAAGCATGCAATTCATTTTCAGTTCATAAATCCTGATTTTAAAGTGAAAAGGGTTCACAGAGGATGTATAAAAATTTAGTGGTTACAGGTCTTCTAGTGTCAAAAACACATATTGACATAAGAACATACACTTCTGTGGAAAAAAAATGTGAAGCCAATAAATTGTAAGATGTTAGTAAATCAGCTTTAGTTGAACTCGGCTCCCATTGTGCACCTGCATATATATTTCACAATGTTCTGAACCTTCTTTACTATGTCACTCAGTAAATCAATCTGATTTACTGAAAGAAGAAACTTTGAGCAAGGAATGACTCATGATATTTATTTGAATTTCATTGACCCCTGGTGGGAATGAGGGAAAGGGTGGCACTGTCCATTTCTGTGAATGCAATGTTTTCTTCTTCTTTGCCAAGATACTTTATTTTTACTGGAACAGCTTCTGAGTTGGAAGCATGAATAACAAAACCAGTATTCCTGTTGGCCACCTTCTCAAGTAAGTGAGGGTTGCAAGGGAAGGAAAGATATTTAGTTCAAATTTAGCAGTCACCAGGCAACCAAAGAATAAACAAACCAACACAGGGACAAGGTAGAATGAAATAAAGATTTTCTTTAGTCTCTTTAGATTCTCTGTTGATTACTCTGTGTACAAACATATATACATATCTATGTATATTTGATTGTGTGTGTATAAAATCCAGGAAAGGTTTCTACTGCTGTATGTATAAATGCTTTAGATATGCCTTTTAGCATCACACAAGATGATTTGATAGAAGAGCAGAGCTGAAGACCAAACCTTTGCTTAGTCATGTCTTTACTCTATTTCAAAAATGGCAAACATGTCAATGACCAAGGTGGTTGACTTCCACATCATAACCCTTGACAAACATATAAAGGTGAGCTCTGTATGTGCACACAACCAAAATAATTAAAATATTGTTAAGATTATTCTATTGCATTGCTTGTTGGTGAGGAAAGCAGCAAAATTGAGTGAGTTATAGTAGGATATGAGATTATTTTCCTTCAGAGCAATTATCAAAACAAATATCATGTTAATTACCTCCAAATATTCCTGCATAACCAAAAAAAAATCCTTTAACTGTTGATTGAGGCACAACATATATGGACTCTTGGCACAATGTAGATTTTTCTGTTAGCCCTTAGAGTAGTAAAGCAGTTAATCTTTTGATACATGATCCGTAATATTTTAGGTCCTGTGCTAGGCTGGAAATCCATGTCTTGAAAATCTCTCACCTTGAAAGACTGAAGGATTCTCAATGAAAATAATTGGGCAGGATCTACATTATGTGAAGAGCTGCTTGCACTCTTCTTGTTAAAACACTTGTGCCTATTTGAGCACATTGAAGCCTTTGATTGTGTCATTCTTCTGCAATGTTTTGATAAGTGATGGTGAAAACTTATGAAGACTAATTACACTGTTTTGGACACCTTGCTACCAAAATGGCACTGCATTATGAATAGTACTGCTCCATATCGCAGTGCAGACCCCTGTTCATTTGACAAATGTACTTTAATAACATTAACAAGAATGTAGAATTCCTCACAGCTGGTGCTGAGCTGAGATCAGTAGTTAACATCTCTCAGGTGACAACTGGTCCCTGTTCCCTGTGTTGGAAGAATCCAGTCTGCTGGGATGAGAATTCAGATTACTTGTGAGAATTGTCAGTTGTGGGCTGTTTGCTGTGCATTGCAGGATCTACCAACAAGACTGTAAAGAGTATTAAAAGGTTGGGTTTTTTTATTTGTCCTAGTTCTTATGTTTTTTTCTTTCAGATCCTTTTGTTCTGTAACACCTTCTTAGGAATTTTTCTTGCCTATTCCCTTCTCTGAGTAACCTGCATGTGGCCAAATGTAGGTTACTCAGTACAACAAAACAGTACAAAATACTGTTTCAGTCAGCTGATTGTCTAGAATCTTTTAGCCCAAGGGAGACATTCTGCAGCAAAAGAATAAAATCAGATCAAAAGCATCCTTGGCAATAAGCAAATACCAGTATCCAGATGCCTCAGGAGAATATATAATATCCATATTGTTACTTAGGAGGGTAAGAAAGACATTGCCATTCACATCTCTCATACCCACTCCTGTTTATGAAAAGCTAGCTTCTCTATCCATCCCTTTCAGTAAACTGTTGATGCTTTTAAGCATCTGCGGTTCTTTTTATTTTTTTTATATTAAAAGGCCTCACAGAATCCCCTCAGGATAGTTTCTTACTTGTGTTTTCCTTATACTCTGTTAATATTCTAATATTCCTTGATAGCTTTAATCATAGAATCACAGAATAATTGAGGTTGGAAGGCACCTCTAGAGGTCATCTTGTTGAATGCCTCTGTCAAGAAGGGCCACCTAGACCCAGTTGCCTAGGACCGTGTCTAGATGTTTTTCTAATATTGCCAGGGATGGAGACTCCACAACCTC
>VZTM01016637.1:353-37274 GCA_013400555.1 Jacana jacana
GATAACATTGAAAACCCTAAAACCAGAAACAAGATTAAATGTGTAATATGCTATAATATCATTGTGCATAAACAATGAGTACATCATTGTGCATAAACCCCATCACGCAGTTAGGGATTGCTGACAGACTTTTGTCATGAACTGGAGGAATGTAATCTGAAACATCAGATTTATTAGTTTATCAGATCAGTTATTAGCCATCAGCATGACAGAGAAGAAAACATGCTAGGACATCACAGACAGAATAACATTAACACCATCAATAAATGTCTAATAAGATTTTCTGTGGCATACTGTGTATGATGATCAGACAAAAAAAAAAAAAGGCCCATCTTATTAAATTGTTCAGTTTACTTAGTATGGAAATTGAAAGCTAAGTAGAATTGCTCTTTGTAGTTCTGGAGGTGGAAGAGATGGTAATAACTATGGAGGAAAAATAGTTGCTTAAGCTACAGCGCAAAATGCAGATAAATGACCCAACTGACCACATGACAGGCTGAAAACTAGAAGTCTTGGGTCCATCCAAGATATAAGACTATAGAACAATTTTCCAACAGGAGCAGCAGAAACAAACCAAACCCAACACATCTTCCCTCCTCTGTGCCAAGGATCCACCCCTCATTCTGCGCACAGGCTCAATGTAAAGAAGTGATTACACAGTTTGGGTGTCTTTGACAGCAATAGGTTGATTACAGACCCAGAATATTTTGCCCCTCTAAGAATCCAATAAATGGAAATGCCAGAATAGCAACTCTTCTCACTTTATGAAATTACATATAAAAGTTACATAAACACAGAAGCTTGAAACTTTGGGAGTCTCCAAAACCCTGGCGTCCTCCTCCTTGATTTTCCTCTAACTAAGTCTGTTCCATCTCATGCTCAGGTGAAGGAATGAATATATAAGGTGATGCCAGCTTGCTCAACATTGGTTGTTTAAAGAGACCACTGAGACACAGGCAGAAGAAATGCACTTACTAATAGCTTTTTTTCTTAAATTTGCATGCACGCTCTACCAGGCTGACAGTATGCTGTATTGGCTAGTTCCCTAAGCTTCCAGTAAGGAGGGTCTCTGGTGATGATGGTGAGGAACAAAAAGATAATTCGATTTAGATTAACTGTCATGGAGGTAAAAGATGATCTCAACAGCTGGATAATTTTCTAAAATTATATTCACAGCATAAAAGTGAAAATACTCACCTCCATTAATGTTTTTTTCACCTCAATCATACCAGACACAACAGAATTCTCAAAAGAGGAAAATTGTATAGTGACAGAGTAATAAAAAGTACTAATTTGAAATACTCAACATGCACCAATACAGTAAGCCATCTATTCTCTCTAAGCAATAAAAGTCCTTTCAAAATTCAGCTCTCAATGAGCATATGATCCTTCTGGTTGGAAATATATTGTGGTTTTGTATATGCTACAGAGAGCATAANGCAGAGAGCAGGTAGCTCAGCATGCAAGGAAATCATAACAATATACAGAGGAAAGTGTAATCATTTAAGTACTTTGCAAAAACAGAGTCTTAGGAAGATAGGAAAACAAAGCAAAATGAAAATTCACATGCCTTGAGTTGCCATAGGCTCTAAAGCAGCCAAAAGGCTGCTGTGGTGCTGTATTACAGCACTATGGTGAATAGAACACAGCATTGCTGCCCACAGCTTGGCTGCCAGACCCTCAGATTTCCCAGTACAAAGAAAAATATTTTTCATTAGCAGACTGGGAGCTCCACAACAGCAAAAAGTTACCCAGGGGAAAGCAAACACATATTTAGAGGGAAAAGGTACATGGAGTTGCCATTAATAAATACCATGTATACTTTTTAGGGAAATACAGGAAGCATAGTAGTATGAAACCTGAAATATCATTCATCCAGGGCTTTGATGATAACAGGAATACACAATTTTAAATTCAGTTCAAACTAGTCTTCTGTGCCACAGACAAGAAATCCGGGGTTTCATACAGCAGTCTCACATGTCACCTTAAAATGACACAACCAGTAGGTCACTGCAGAGCTTTGTATTCAAAACAATCATTCACACAATGAATTCCAAATATATTTCAGATATTTTAATCTCTTAATATATGTAGAAAACCCGACATAGAACCTAATAAGACTTGTCAGATCATTCAGTATTTTGATATATCAGCTATGTTTTTGGAAGACTTCTTTCTTCCACCCTCCCCTCCCCATGTATGTTAATGTTTGCTTTACTGGATATAATTACTGAAAAAAATCCAGTTGAGATTAGATTTCAGTTATAATTAATGATGAATGTGTCAAAGCATTATGATGTTGTTTATCACACTGCTTGCAATGTAATTTAGTGCAATAATACTAAGACTTGCTATGTGACAGTTATTTAGCATTTAAGTCTTCTTAAGATGTTCTGCAGAGTACCCTGAATGTTAAGTATGGGAAGATTATTTTATACAAAAGCAGCTTCAGGCAAAATGTAGCGACAAGTTGCGAGAGCCCAGAAAAAGCTCTTAAATCTTATGTCATCTACAAGCTGAAATATAATAATTAAATAATCTAGATATTGTGTAAAGCTAATGAGAAATCCAAAGGATAAAATTAAAAATTGACATTAATAGGGCAGTTTAACCGTATGAGGAGAAAACCCCAGTCTTTGTTCTTTCTGAAAAGATATCTTCCTTTCAAATGTGCACATACACACAAAAGGTGGAAACCTACCGTCCTGGTGGGGGGGAAAACTTTGGACGCCATAGACAGACAGCTCAGGGCATTTTAAGGTAAGTCTTAGCTGTCCCGGTTTGGGTTTTCTTGTCTCTTTGTAGCCACTAAATTGATTTTGTTTTCACCTCAGATGTAGTTCTAAAGAATTTTCTACTCTCAGGGGGTCCCTGTTGAGTATTCACTTGTACGCCTCTGAGTCCTGTCACTGGCCTTAGGCCTTCTTCTGGAATGAATGTGTAAGTTTGCCCTGAGGAGCTGTGTCCCAGCACAGCACAGAGCTGCCCTGTGACCTCAGATCTGAAAGGAAAGGCATAGTTTTACATGTGTTGCCCATGATAACTAAACAAAGATAACATTGCTGCATCTCTTTACCAGGAAAATATCAGACATGGAGGGGGAAACAACAGAGAATATGTTCATTATTTTTGTAGCTAGCAAGGTTAAAAAACAGTTTTAATACTGGGTTTAAGTCTAGATGCAAGGTCTAGTTCAAGAGAAATTGTCTAAGTAAATGGAAAATCAGTTCAGTTGTGAATATTGTTTTCAAGTTGTGACAGGCTGAAAATTCATATTTAAAATTCAGTCTTCACAATGGAATTTATTTTGCTGTAATTACTCACTATGCGGTATCATTCTATACACATATTACGTAGCATATACTGTTTACTAACGTGTTGTAATTCTATTCTCCTCAACTCAAATATACTCCAGGGACTCAATTCTAGCATCTGATTAAAAAACACAGTTCTCCCCAAGTTCTTCTGAAAGCAAACCAAATACTAAAAGTCCTTGCAGCTCAACTAAGACTAAAATACACACAATCTTTTATCAAGTTTTGCCACTCTTGTAGAAACGAGTCTACACCATCGCTACTTTAGTATAAACTAACACATTGCTATGTCTGAACCGCAAAAAAACCCTGTCTGCAATTACTTTTCAGCTTTAACCTATTAAAATAACTGATCATCTGTGTTTCTATAACAAGCATATTCACTAGGTTTTAGAGAGCCAAGCAAACAAGCTCTTTTTAGGGTACTTTGTGTCTAATATTGTACATTTTTTTGAGAAGGGATATATCCAATACACTTCCAAGAACATTGTGCCTAATGCAGTTCTTCATTTACTAAAGTTTTTAAAGCTATATTTTCTATTGGAATTCAGTTCTGCAGATATGATGTTTAATAGAACTTGACTAATGTTTTTGTTCAATTAGCTATCATATTATCTATTAAAATTCTGGTGTTCAAACTCACTGGAGCCATTTCAAAGGCTCCTTTGAGAAAAGCAGAATACATTAGTAAGGTAAGTGGAAGATTTTCGAGAGGTACAACATCTGATATTGGCACATTCATCATCACAAAAAGCTTGGAAAATTTTAAGCTATGCAAAAAGAATCAGCATTTTTTACCACCTTCTGTCACCATAATAACAAATGCAAATGATGGAATGGCCTGAAGATAATATTGATCATCCACAAGGATGGATATTTATTAGCTAGAGAGATTCTGGCAAAATCTGACTCTGAAGGGGCACTTGGCCCCAGGCCTGGAGAGTTTAGCTACTAATGTAAAGGTGAACTTTTGGATGGCAATAATGCCACCCCTGTTAGCAGCAGCAAGCTCTACAGGCAAATTTAAGAAAGACTGCAATCAGAATTTGTGAGTCTCCCTCACCTCCGCCCTAGGGAAGCAGCTAGGTGTCACCAAGTAACTGTTTGTGCAGGTGGGCTGAGGAAGACCACTGTGCTGTTTGCCTCTGGTAACAGCGATTGTGTCTGCAGAGAGAGGTGGTGCCTGAGGGTTTTTTTGGAGAGTCTGGTAGGGACACACACTGCCAGCACCCACCATGGGACATCCTTTTAAAGTACTGGTATCTATATGCAAGTTCTCTGTCCTTTAAATCTTGCACTTTCCCTTTGTCTCAACAGCTGCCAAGCAATCTGCTATGTTGCCTTTTGCTTGCATTTTTTTAATCTAAAAGATTGAAGCTACTATTTAAAAAAAAAAAAAAATTAAAAATGAGGTTTTCATTAATTTTGACTTCCTTCCCTGCTTTTGGGGAGATACATGGCACTTCAGTTTATGACCAAGGTAAATCCATCCATTGATGAAAAGAAACGTGACATGAGTAATTTCAAATTTCTTTCCTATTTACCTGTGAGATATACATCCTCAATGTTTATCCTCATTAGAGTAAATTACACACTTTCCAAAGAATTGCTCACAAACACCTGTTCAGGAACACATTCAACTCACCCAACTACCTTGCACCTTGCATTAATACCTTGTGTCCTACCAGGGACATTCCCATGAAGAGATTATAGTGAAATACAGGAAAGTACACAAACCTAAACACAACTGTAACTTTATTACCTTGGTTCGCATGTTTTCCTCAGTCACTATTTAAAACCAACTCTTAGTGCAGCTCTAACTGACCTTTTTGCTGTGCCTACGTAGAGGAGATAGATACTGCTCTCCTGATTCATGAAGGTGATCTGGAACTTGAAAGAGCTGCGGTTCCTGTTCTGAGATATTATGCATTCTGTTTTCAGCTGCTGGGAGTAGCTACTGTTCTGCCAACTAATGTCAACACTGGATTTCAGAGTTTAAGACAGACTGGGGAAATAAAAACTGCAGCCACTTTCAAAAACTGTGTTAGACAGCAGAGATACTTATCCTAAGTTCAAACAAATAAAAATTTTATGGAACTTGAAAAAGAAAGATGATCCAGATCTCTCAAATCTTAAGAATTTCCTTTAATCATAGACTATTACTCCTTTGTAGATTCAAAGTACGCTGGCAGATTGCACACCGAGAAACGAACAGCAAGTAAACAGTATTACGTACATCTAAGACACAAAGCTGCACAGAGTGTCTAGAAACAGGATTTCAGCTGGAAGACAAGAATTCCCTAAAGCAAATAGAGAAAGCAAAAATATGTAGTCTCGGAGTCTCTGAAAAGCACAATTAACATGACTGATTAACATGTGAGGATTCCTTTAAAGTATCAGGGGACTGTTTGAAGACAAGATAAAGAAGATATCAAATAAAATCCATTATAAACAACAATACCACCATACAGACTATGCTGGCCATAACCTCCCTTGTCAGTAAAACTGTGTACCATTTGAGAGTCATGTGACCAAATAACATGGTCTTGTGGAGTACTCTGGGTCAGAAGCAGCAGCAATGGAACACCATAGGGCATTTTTTTAATCTGTGAGATGCAAAATAAACAGCCATTTCTTTTCTAGATCACTTGTTCTCCTTCCCTTTTTATAACGGGATGACGAATCCTTCCAAAGCAAGACTGTATGTGCCATTCTTGAGAATAGAAAATACATACATCCCCTCTGTAAGCAAAGTAAGCAATCTAGCACATTTTAGCTGTTCTCCTGAGGTGTTTTGATACATACTGATTAGCCCACCGCTAATATTTATACTACAAAAGTGCCAAGAATTTGCACTGCTCCCTCTTGGAGACACCGGGTCTTCACTCAGTGTTCTGGAAGGCTTTGTGCTTCTCTCAGAAAGCATCCTCTGTGTTTAGCGAATTCTGGGTTAAGAAAAAAATCCAGCAGCCATAAATATCTGTTACTGTATAAATACAAATTAACTGTGCTCACCCAGATATAATGTATATTTAAGGAAGCAGCGTTGTTAGGGGCAAACAGCCTCTCTAACCTAACCAAAGATAAACTCCAGGTCAGAAAAAGAAGTCTTAATCTGGAAGGCTGGTTTTGAAGCTGAACCAGCTAAACTGCTTTGTTTTCCACTGAGAAAACATGCCACTCTTCATTTAGGCAAATATGTCGTAAAGGATAGAAAAATCCATGTTTACTTCCAACACAGCCAGCTAAAACCTCATTCTCCAACAATGAACACATCATGGTAAGAGGAGGTTAGAGATAAACTAAATTGAATATAGCGTAATTATATATAATTGTAATTGTACCGGTAATTATTTTTCTTAATTTGAGTCTTTATCAAATGACTGAGGAAATATTTATAATGTAATTGTTATGCACACTAGCACAATTGTAATTCACACTGCAAATACGGGGCATTCTCTAAAGCTTTTCTTAAGAGTCAAGTCTAATCAGGGGATTGAAAAACAAAACTAGAAAAACAATGGAGTGAAAAATGAATAATGAGTCAAAATTTCATTGCAATAATCTTACAAGGAAGATAATAAAAATGTATTTTATTTAAAAAAGCCTGCAAAGCTGTCACTAGCATTTAGTCTGAATGTCAACATTTTCTGCCAATGCGGGATATCTGCAAATGGGATTATTACTGATGCATCTCATATATGCCAAGAGGGTCTTACTCTCTTAGGATTCTGCTATGTACTAAAATACTAAACACTAAAAGAGAAAAGACAAACTTTGACCTTTTCAGCCATAAAAAAAATCTCATTTTAAATGGTAATCAAATTGCCAGGATGAGAAGGATTCAAGGTTTTATCACTTTGTTAACTACGTTTTCCCCTCAATCAGGGAAGTAACTGAAATCAAAATATTAAGACATTGTGTTGAAAATAGTACAAGGTAAGAAATACTGTCTTCCCAGATCTGCCCAGAGACTGTAAGAACACCCAGCAAGAACCTGAACTTCCAAGCCTAATTGGGGCTGTCTAGATATGTACAATATTAAACAAATAGAGAAAACACAATAGACACCATGCCTCACTGAATTTTAGCTCCCTGAGGTTGCAGGATCTAGTTCATCTTTGACTGTAAGATGTTGTCTAAAAATCAATCACTAACCTAGACGGTGTTCACTTAATCCAGGTATATTGAAATAAAACCAACCCCATAGTTCTAAAGTGACACTGCTAACTGTATTTTTTTTTCTTCCTTTTAGGATTAGGGTTTATTCAAAAGTATATTATAAAGGAGATTATCTTGCTTTTACGGTGCAGTTTAGCTTAATGTCATGCAAGCACTGTCAGATAATTTTTTTTTATTTTATTTTTTTTTCTACAAACAGAAGCAGATGTCAAAGATATTTCCCCTATGGAAATCAGATGAATAGCACTGTCATTGCTTTCTTTTTTTCCCCTGCAGATCTGTAATGCATATAGTAATTATATCACCATGGGATGTCAAATCACTGTGGTATATGAAGCCAGAAAGTCTCTGTTGCAATTGATACCTCCATGTTCCAGTACAAGTGAAGTTATACTATGCTTTGTTTTAAATTTAAGAACTGAATTTCATCTTTATAATGAGGCAGTTGCCTAGAAATTAAACTTTGTTCAGATTTTGGTTTGGCCTTAAGTAGAAATGGGCAAGAAGCAGAAGGCAGTGTCATGATGATTATTTATTTTCAGTGGAGTGCCAGGAAAAGCTGCCTTATTTAATTGTGTCTACACCTTTTAAGGCAAGTTTTGTAAAGAGAGGTAAACAGATTTCCCAGCTGTAGCAGTTGGTTCAATAAATTAGGTTACTGCAACTCATGAGCCTTGCCTCATCTGTATTTCAGACTACTGTCGACTACAACAACTCCCATACTCTTGGATTCCCAGGGGCAAGAATTTGGCTGCACACTTCTGGTTACAGTGTCATGCACAGCTTGGACACAGAAGCAGCCTTAAAACTCCTGCTTGTGAAATGAAAGCAGCTTGGTTCAGTGTTTCGGTTTGGCTTCTTCCCCAAATGAAAGTTCTGGTTCAGAGATATTGCCATGTATTTAGGTTTTCAATGGAAACTGAACTGGTACAAGAACAGTGTAAAGAATATTCTCCCATTAACACTTAAAAAAAATAGAAAGTAATCAGTTTGCAATGAAGTGATCAATCAGCTATTATTACTGAAGGAGTTAAGATTCACAATATTTATTCTGAGGACGGCATCACTCAAAGACTTTTGGAATTCTCAGTAGCCCTAAAACAGTCAAGCCATTATAAGTTTATTGAGTTGATAGGCTAATGTTTTCTGTAACATCAAGATCTTCTGTTTTTTTCTAAACTTTAATTGTAATCAATATACACCTCAGCACAGCCTAGAGATAAAGTGAGGAGATAACGGCGTCTCTTTTTACTTTCTATATAGTTAAGCCTACAGACACGCTAAGAGCAAGGCAGCACCTGTCTGCCACCAAAATTAGAAGCAGTTGGGAATAAAGTAGCATAGCTATCACTCACCCTCCAACGGTGGCCACCAAGCAGCCCGTTTGCCAGGTCACTGCCTGAGACGCCAGAATTCAAAGGCAAAGGATGTTAAGACAGGGTTTACATACAAGAACATTCCGTGGTCTTGGTGGCTTATTCATGCAGAATTGAAAAATTGATCTGTCACAAATCACAGGGTTCCATGCCTCTGTTACTTTGGATATTAGCTACAGGCTTTGATTTCCAGTAGGCTTGGAGGAAGGAAGAGCTCTCAAGTCAGAGGAAAAAAGAAAAATAGTCATCATGCAATGTGTTGCATCCATCCCTGTGGCTTAGATATTGTTTGGTCAGTAATTCCACGAAGAAACTCGTTAGTGGCATACTCTCCTCCTTGTTTGTGTGCATAGTTTTCCTTTTTTCTATATGTCATTTGCACTCTGAAAATGTGTTGACAGTGTAATTTGTGGACATAAATGTAGTGACAGAATACTACTCTT
Source organism: Jacana jacana (assembly GCA_013400555.1). Classification (NCBI taxonomy): domain Eukaryota; kingdom Metazoa; phylum Chordata; class Aves; order Charadriiformes; family Jacanidae; genus Jacana; species Jacana jacana. The sequence goes on from VZTM01016637.1 coordinate 9,669, forward strand.
CCTCCACCCCTTTCAGGACACCCAAAGAAGAGCAAATTCAACAGACCTGCCAAGTATTTCTATATGCCACTATAGATTTGAAAGTATCTGAATGAACCCCACACGGTATGTAACGATGGTTGGGCTTTCCTTGTTAAATTCTTTGTGTACCAGGAGAAAAAGAAGTTTCAGAAATCTTAAATTAATGGATTATTAATCTTTAACTTGGGAAAGCAGCAGAGGTAAGAAAAGTTTACTTACATAAGATGTTCTGCTAAGAATTCTTATAATCATATAGATTTTTAACATTCCTGCAGCTATTTGAATAGCTGAAAGTAGATCTAGTTGGCTGCTAAAACGGCTTCATTAACTACAAAATGATCTCTTCAAGATTCACATTCCTCCCTTTAGCTCATAATTTAAATAAACCAGACTAGGATAAGAAATCTTCCTTTATCTTTGACTCACAGTTCTGACTGCCAAGCATTTGTGTTCATCTGACAGGAAGAGAGATTAAATGAGAGCTTATTTGGTACTCTCTGCATGGGAGAAGTATGTGTTAATTTACATTTCCTTGCACATGGAGAACTGAAATAAGCCCCATATTTGCTATAATTAAATTGTAGTTATACTGTAATTTTGATTCATCAAATAATAGGAATTCCTGAAAATTTCATATAGTTGATCTTGGCACATCCCCTAAGGTATGCAAGGATTTGGTGACAATGTCAATAGCGTGCATATTTTAGAGAACGTTTTAGAGAACAAAAAGTGATTGTATCTACATTTCTATACATATTTCATATATATGCAGGCTGGAGGTGTGTTCATACTGTGGACATTAATCTTCATATACTTTATCTCACAATAGAAGGATTTACAAAAAATATTTAGGATGTCTGCTGCAAACTGGCATACTAACAATTAGGGGCCCATTCTTTAACAGGAGAAGCATATCCCAGTTTAATTCACATTTTGTATAGGAACTGAACACATTCAGATGTCTTCTTGGCTAGAATTAAAGTTTTTTTACATCAATTCCATTAATAACATTTAGCCATGCACTGATGTGAACTTAGGTAAGCAACACATTTTAAAGAACACAAACAAGAAAATTATGAAGATGCTCAAACTTCTTGGAAATGCTATTGTGTTATTACCGTTAAATTGGCTTCATTATATCCTATAATTTAAAACATATTGCTGGTCCTTCATCAGGTTCTCGTTAGCCACATCACAGAATTTAGTCCTGAAGAGAATTTAAAATTCCCCCTTGCATCTTGGTGTGTAAAATTCATTGTTAACCCATTGCTTGATAAAAGAGAACAAGAGTTACAGCTGCATGAGGTTGTTACGTGGTAGAATTTATACTTTGACACACAGTCAAAGCTTGTAGGGAGGAATTTTTCCATAGTCATTTGTCTCCTGGTAAATCAACTACAGTTTTTCGCTTATGTGTGTCCTTTTATGTATTCACATATATAAATCGCAAATTCTTGAGAAAATGTCAGCTAAAGTGCATAGTCCTGCTTCTTTTTGTTGATCTAATTTCATCATTACATTCATTAAATGCCAAAACTGTAAGAGAGGTGGTTTTTCCTGCTAAACGCCAATTCTAGAGCAATCTAAGAAATTTAACTAGAAACGCCTAGATACAGAATCAATGATAATTCACATATTTTTAAAATTGCTTTAAATGATTAAAAGGGATTAAATTTGGCACATACAGAAGGTAATTGAGATCTGTTGAGTCCAACAGGAGATGAATCGGGCCAACAGGCCTCTACACAGCAGTTCTGTCACTCTCCCTGGAAAGACCTTATGCTCTTCTAATTTTACTCTGTCACATTTTTGAAAGCCTCAGAATGCTCTTCCTAGGCTTTCAGCACAACAGAATACAACCTCTCTGGGGCTGCATTGTGCTACAAAGGCTCATACTAAAGAAAGTACAAAAAATAAATATTTGAAATCTTGAAAGTTATAGTCACAGGAAATGAAAAAAATACTTTGACATTGCAAACACTACAACGGCTCCAATATGAAAATATGTAGGAAATACTGAACATTTTCATGCTAAACAGAAAAATATGACAAAATATTAAAATTTACACAAAATATAAGTTATATGTAAATTAAAGGAGAATTACTTGGTTTCAACCAAGTATGCAATTTTGACTGAAAAAAGACAGCCTTTTACATTGGAAGTTATGCAAATATTTATTAGGAAAGAATAATTTTTGGTATTAGCAAAAGAAATTCAACAAATTACTTCAATAATATGTTTTAGAAAGAGTGAGATGTCAAACTTCATAGGGATACTGGCAATTTCAGAAAATAATTTTTAAAAAGAAGGTGAAACCATGCTCTCTGTGGAATATTTAATGCCTTCAAAAAGATGGCCATGTGTTTTCAGTATGAAATGCAGAAACTAAAAACTGCATCCAAAAAATCTGTTGTCTAATTAATTAGATTAAAGGTAGACATCTCTATCAATCAGCATTCCTACACTATTACTCAATGTGGCTCTGCAGAGTAAGATTTTCTATATACAAAGAACCGTTTACAATGAATGTGTATTAAAATAACTGTTCTAAATATGTGATCCCAGATCATAAAGCAAATTTCCAAAAGTGAGATTTTGTATATAACATCTACAAACATCCAGGGACATTCAGATAATTCAGAGGAGCATTTATAAATAAAAAAAACATAAGTGTCCTTATTTTCTTATACAAACCAAGGTCTAATATTCAGACCACTGGACTCAAAATGCTAATGTCTCTGCATTAGTGGTGCTTTCTAAATTATGCTGGCAGTGAGATCAGCATGAAATCTATTGCTTTAGAAGAAAGAACGGTCTCATATGCAGACAGCTGACATCTACAACCTGTCACATAGGAGATGTGATTTGAACTGTACTAGAACTGAGTAGTCAAGATGACACTATGAAAATTATTATCAGTAAAACATGATTAGAGGTAACTTTCTGTCCCCATTCCACAGTGAAGGATTATATTTCTTATATGCATATGTGTGCTTTGTTTAATTTGATAAAAAAATCATGCAAAGTTTGCTTTACCTTTTATCTTCTATTTCTCAAGACAAAGGCAGAAAATCTAGGGCTAACGTAAGGCTAACTCTCCTTCTTGATTTTTATACAGTCCTTCCGAACTAACCATCATTACAAAATACCAAAAAATTTATATACATAACAAACAAGACCTAAACATATTCTGACATGAACAACATCCATCTTTAATACTGGTGAGGACTTCAAAGCAGCTGCCTTCATTTGTATACTGATAGCAGAAAAACTTTTAAAAAAACCTATTTGCTTCTGCAGGAAGGGTTAACTGGGTTACTGCTACTTAGCATTACTTTATTGTGCTGCCCAAGAGGACAGACCATGCTATATCTGTCACTGACAAAAGCAGTGTGCCATTTTTCTCACTTAGCTGGTCATATATCGTGCAGCTAACTTAAGAAACCTCTAATTTAGGCCAAAGTAAATGATAAGAAGTGTTAGATTCATAGTGAATGCTCCTTCTAGCCGTGGATGCTATGAAGAAAATCTATGCAATCTATATTGCTGAATTTACAAACTGTTGGTATCAGCCGTGATCAAAAAAAAATAATAAATGGGGGGCTACATCAGAGTAGCACCTGAAAATGTAACTGCAAAATATCTGACATAAAATATGAAATAGGAGATGATACAGTCCTTTCAGCATAAGTACTTTCCCTGCTGTACCTCTAAAACTTATCATAAAATTCACTGAAAATAAAGCTATTACAATCATTTGACACATCTATTAAGCCCTAGCAGATGCTATTTGATAATATAAATGCCTAGATATGGAAAAAGTAGATTATAATAATGCTAGAGAATCCCTCTGAATTTTTTAATTGAACATGAACAGACTGAAATGTGACAGCCAAGTGTTTAATCAAATCTGAGTATTTCCTGGTTTGGAAACCGGTGCTTATATGTGTAAGTCAAGAAAGATTGCAAACCCTTTTTTTCTCAAGAGCATCAATATTTTCCTTTTTCTTCTGAATTAAATCTGTTTGAAAAGCCTGTAGATATTTCTTTCACGGGTTCCCAAGAGCACAACTGCCAGATGCACTCTTGCATATATTTGACTAGTAAGAAGATGGAAAAAAAATAATAAACCCATGCTTGTACTTGCAATCTTCAAATACTATCCTGAGTGATATCATCTAAACATTTCAACTCTTTGTTTCTATACATCTCTTTCTCCTCACTAGGAAGCTGGTGACCACTAAACTTTTTAAGAATGTAGGTCTCTGTAGCTTAGCTGTAAATAAAATAAAAAATAAGATGGATATCAGATAAGAAGTCACATAACCAGATTAATTAAATTTAAGATGGTTTGTGAGTCTTCTGCTATGAACAGACAAACTTCTATGGGTGTTTCAGTTTGCTTTCTTGTATTCTGGCTATTTAGACCACAACAATATATCCTTCTCTTAAACAATAGGACTTGGCTGTGATGATATTGACAAGAATAAGTCTGATCAAGAACACCTTTCAAAAAATACTTTAGAAGCTTGATTCTGATTGGAAGGAAGTCATTGAACTTGAAAAAAATCCAGTGAAGGTGAAGATTTCTCTTGAAAAATCACATATTTGGTTGCCACATGATATATGAAAGTGTCTTGGCTTCCTTTTCTAGAGCCTGTATGGCAAGTTCATGGATCTCAAGGGGTCCATGCACAACAGGCTTAAAATTACTGATTTTTAGCACCTTCTCCTCCAAAATGGCAAATAAAACTTGGCAAGAACAGTTAACATCAGCTCATGTCACTACAGCGAATTAGTATGCTACAGTAGAGGAGATGCTTCATCATTTAAGGTCAGGCATTTCCTGACATCACCTTAGTATCCATTTCTAGTAGAGAAGTATATTTTTTAATTGAATAATTATAATTTGCATGAAAGACAGAACCTTAAAGAAAACAACCTAGCCCCATCCCATTTTGGAAGAATTCAATTTGGATTGCATTCAGACAATAACTGCCAGGCACTCCACTGTGCATCCCTCAGCCTCCTGCCCACCAAAAAGAACAACTCAAACCCAGACATATAGTAGGGGGACAGGATCCAGTATAAAGGGAGAATATAAGCATTTCCTGAGAGATTTGCTTCCAAAAGGATTCACACAAAAATACAACACTACGATTACCATAAACCTATTCCAATTAAAGTACAAGCTGAAGTCTGTCTGAATGCTCAGTGAAGTTTCTGGATTAGAGATTGACTCAAATACATATGCTTCAGGGTTTTTTTTCTCTGAATTGGAGAATAAACATCAATACTCCCCTCCTTACTGGTTTTATTGCTTTGTATTATTTTGTTTTAAAACTCAACTCAATAGTCTTTCCTAAGTCTAGAAGTTGTTCCCCACCTCTGTTCCCACAGAGAGACCAGGGTGCATGATGCCTGCTCTTGTTTCCTCACACTATCTCCTCTACATATCCAAAATGGTCCTTGACTTATCTAGCACAAATACCTTGGATCTGCATGAAGCTTAGGGAGCCACACCACAGAGCTGGATGAGATTTTACAATGCAACAGGTTTCAATGGGAAAATGACAAAACTGTTGAAACCAAGGTGGTTCAAAATGCACAGCTGTTGCAGCCAGACAGACTTGCTCCCAGGTTATGTGCCTATTGTGAGGTGCCCACAGCTTGCCATGGAGCTGTGCTTGCAAAGCTGCTCACCATTAGCCCTGACAAATAGACTGGTGAGGGGTTCACAGTCCTGGTTTCTTTGCTCTACCTGGCCACTGAGAGGGCCATAAGGGATTCAGCTTTCATCTGGGCATGGGAAATTCAACTTTGTCTTCACAGCCATGAGCAGGCAAACCTGCGAGCTCCAACTCCACATGGGGACTTCAAGTGTCTTGGGCTGTGGTGCAAATTCCACCTGCTGGCAGAGGGCCTGAGCGGTACAGCAGCCATACACAGTAGCATCCTGCAGATTTTGCACTGATTTACTCCCCAAAACAGAAAGACCTCTGGAAACCACAGTTTGCAACCGGCTGCTTTGGAGCCTACTGCAGCAGCAGCTGTGCAGAAGCCATGACAGAATCTTTAGTACATACCAACAGGAATGGACCTGACCCAAAAATCATAAGAGCTTGCAATAAGCCATTGCTACCCACTTACAGATTGAAGATACATGAAGAGATGGAGACATTGAGGTGTATTTCTAGAATTTCCCTGCCTGCTGCTAACAGCTCATGAAGAAAAACCCTGTCCAAAGTCATCCTCCTTCCCTGCCCAAGGAACTCACCTTGTGTGGGTGAGTAAGGTCCAGGAGCAGAACCCCCTTCCCAGCTTGGAGCTGCCGCCCTCATAGCAGCACCCTTACATCATCACATCAGGAAGTCAGGGCTGCCATCCCTACAGACACGTTTCAACTTTTTCCTCCATTTTTCTCACCTCTATTCTACTTTTTCCCGTTACTATTAGCTCAGGCCTTTCTCCCACTTATATCATGCCTTAAAAAATAACAATCACTAAATGGAAAAAATAAATGTCTTGTCATGGTCCTTTCCTGCCCTGATGACCTTCTTACCACTCTTCCCCTACTTGGGCAGCAGAGGTGAATTAACACAAGGAAGGAACAGGGGTACACACGCCTTCCTGCCACCCCCTGCTGCAAAAGGTTGAAGAAACCCAGTAATTGCTTTCCTAGGGAATGAGGAATTTCTCCCTTCTGGGGTGGTTCTGGAGAGGTACAGAAATGCACCCCGGGCTTGGTGCTTTTCTTTGCACATCTCAGGCTACATTCTGTGACTGGGATTAAACTCCAAAGGAGCCAATGAAGTTGCAGTAGCCAACTCGGAACAATTTCAGCATCGCTGTGGAAATATTTAAAACATACATGCCAGCGGATTCAGAGCACATAAAAATAGGTTAAAACAAAGTTAAATATCTAAATTGACCCCATGATACTAGTTACAGCTCTTCAGTATGTCTGCCTTAGCTCATGCGCTTGTCTTTAAAACTTCAGGAGTCAAACAAAGAGCATTACACTAATTACATACTACACCATGGAGTATTTACAGCAATTCCTGTTCCTAAGAACTGCCTGAGCTAAAACGAGAGAGCAAAAGCTCTAAATTCCTACACTTTGAAGTAAATCAATCCCTTAATGTTATCTGAACAGGACTTGTATGCTGTAAATATTGTCTGGGTCAAAAAGCTAGTCTTACCCTTTTACATGCTAATATCAAGATATTCTAAATACACAGTGATATTCTAAATTTAAATGGTGAAGAAATGTGATTTTTATGCCAAACAAGTTACCATTGTTTTTCCTCATATATCAAACAGATTAATCAATCCCAAATGGAAATGTACAAAGCACAATAAGAAGTGTACAATAAATGTAGCACAAGCTGTAAATGCTGTAAAAAAAACATTAAGCTGGTGCTAGAAATTCAGAGTCTCTTGAAGAAGACTAGGGAAAAGGTTTGATTCTGAATTTAAGAACTCCCTAGGGTGAAACTATGTCATAACAACTTGCTAGCCACAATGACTCAAAGATACATCCTGGTTCAGGTGTAAGTTTTACCCTATTTGATCAAAGGCAAAATCAAGTCCTGGTATATTACAGAATTCCTTTCTTTCTTCCTTCTTTCATCCCAAACCACTATATTTTAAGTAAAATGCATTTTATAATGAGTTCCAGATATCTTTATTTAAGAATACATGCATTTTAGCTGAGGTGGTGAGCAGTACAAATTGTTAGTTGATGTCATTTATGTGAGCTTCTGTGCACTAGGCATGTGACTACTATCTTAGCCACATGATTACTACAGGCTTTCAAGAAGACTTTGGCAATGAAAGAAGGAACATGATTAGTTGAGTTAAGCCTACTTCCAACTCAGAACATCCACAGAACAATTTCAAATTCTTTGTATTTATGTTTTTATTAATTTCATTTCAGTGAACGTTGCTAAAAAGTGACAAGATCCACCTGCCTGAAAAAAAAACACCCTCCAGTGTGCCTAAATGTAGTACCTTCCTCAAAGGCAATGTAAATTGCCTGGCATGGCCATCTGTGGCAGTGTGGCTACATTGCATTGATGACCTGGGCTGGTTTGACTAAAAGTAGTTTGGGAACCTGTGCACTAGAACTGCAGGTTGCAATAGACCCAAATATTTAGACATCAACCAATACAATGCATATCTTTTTGGTTCATTCTTAGCATTGACACCTCTAAACCCTGTATGTGACTCACTTCAGACGGGGATTTCCCACCTGAAGGATTTCACATTTCACTGAGGATGAAAACATAACATAAATCTTATTTCTCCCTGGGACATAGTGAAGAGTTTACTCAGGAAACCACCTTCATCTGTGGCTCTGGACTCTGTCATACAAACATAGGATCAGAAGGTGATGTTTTTCTTTTCCCCAAATCTCTGCTGGAAGAACCTGGTAGTTAGAGCTGACTGTACTCCGGGAAGCGTCTGTCTGAACCTCTGTGGGAAACACTCAATGGGAGGTTTGTATGACATGGAAGACACTAAGGGTCAATCTTCTCCAGCTGTGTAGCTAAAAAGAAATGCAACATCAGCTGCTCAAACAAAAGTTCAAGAATAAAGGCTGTCTTCAAAACTGATAGGGATTTTCAAGGCAAGAGGTTGAGAATATAATGACATCCAATAGTTGTATAAATACATTGGGGATTACTGAGTAAAGGAAGCCACCACTACCAACTGTACTGACTCTCCACAATTTTACCTACATTGTTGCTTCTCTTTGGGTGACTGCCTGCTAATCCAAGTTTACAAACATGTTTTTAAGTGTCTGGTTGCATTCGGCAAGCATTTATGCTCTCAGTTTATCCCAGATTGAGCAATTTTAGAGGAATCCCGAGATAGATCAGGATCTCGAGTGGTTCCCACAGGACTCCATTTGACTCACTGATTTGCAATTTTCAGTTTATTTTGACTATGCTGAGTTTTGGGGCAATGAAACAACTTCACTATTGAAAAAAAATAACCTCCTGTAGGATTAGAGTGCAAAATGACATGAATGCTTCCTTAACGGTTGGAGTTGGGGAAAAAACTTAAGCACAATTTTCCTGTGAATCAAATACTGAAGAATCTGGCTGTTTCCAGTGATGGCTGGCAGAAAAGCACAGCAAATTTCAGCTGCCACCTTGGATGGCGTCTGCGATTGTTTCATTTCCGGAAGAGGAGGCTGAGGGGAGACCTCATTACTCTGTACAACTGCTTGAAAGGGCATTGTAGAGAGTTTGGCGCTGGTCTCTTCTCATGGGTGATTAGCAGCGGAACAAGAGGGAATGGCTCCAAGCTGCAGCAGGGTAGGTTTAGGCTGGTCATTAGGAAAAAAACTCTTCCCAGAAAGAGTGGTCAGGCACTGGAACTGGCTGCCCAGGGCGTGGTGGAGTCACCGTCCCTGAAGGTGATTAAGAGTAGATTGGATGTGGTGTTGGGGAATACGGTGCAGGGGAGAACTTTGTAGAGTAGGGCAGATGGTTGGACTCAATTATCCCAAGGGTCTCTTCCAACCTAAATAATTCTATGATTCTATCTGGATTTCCAAAGCTTTTCAAAATGAAAACCACACAACAGCTAATGCACTAGATATTTGACAATGGTAGACTAAGATGCAGATACCCAATTTACAGATAACACAACAGCTTCTTTTCCCTTAGTCATAAATTTCAGGATGATCAGATTTTGAATAGCACTCCCAGATACAAAAGAAAAATAGGGCAGATGATGAATATTTTATCGCTGAATCCTTGCTATACATAATCATATTATTTTATTATCTCATGCTGTGCAGAAGAAAAAACACATGGGGAATGAGGCTAGATTTGTGAACGATAATAATAATTTGTCAAGCTGTTTGATACAAGGATGAAAATACAGTAAACATGATTTTAAAAGTTGAGATAGGATGACTGGCTACTGCCATGAAATGGGAAAACGCGGATGTGATTTAAGGGTATTAAAGGAATGTAAAAGAGTCTGTGATAGAATAATTCATATAGCAAATAAAAAAAAAAAGCTACAAAAAACACTAGCAAAAGCTGTATCCATTAAGGCAAAAAGTAAGCATTTTGACAGTTCTGGGAAGGAAAGATGAATAAACACCCTCATTAAACATCTCTGCTCAAGTTTCACCTTGACTTAGAAAAGGCCACTTCCTTAGTACACTGCACTTTGATTATGTGTGGATGGGAAAAGCCTTCTGCTAATAGTATTCAGATAGACAGATCCTAATCCACTTTTCCAATGGTATTTGTTAGAGTTCAAGTTTCTTTATGAATTACCACATGAAGTGATGAGTTTCATCATATTCAATCCCAATGTTAATCCAGCACTGTAAACAATCTTTTTTAAAATACAATTTAAAGAAATCAACCTTTTGAAATCACAGACATACCTAAAGAAAGAATGCAGATGAAGCTCGGTAGAGGTGTGCAGAATCAATCACAGAAGCAGAGGCTGGAAAGGACCCCTGGAGATCTCCAGTTCAACCTCCTGCCCAAAGCATATCCAGCTGGAGCAGGTTGCTCAGGGCCTTCTCCAGCTGACCTTTGGATACCTACAAGGGTGGAGGCTCCTTACTGCAATTTTACAGGAGTAAAACCTGGCTATAGTTGCTGTTTATATGAGAAATAATAATCCAGGTGTTTCAGTCACTAGCAACGAAATGGAAATGTGACCCACACACAAGGTAATCATATTAGCTTTGGCCACAGTGGCCACTCAGGCCACTGAAGTGTAGAAATTCTGTTCCTAACTGCGCTATCTCTGTATCTTATTCTCAGGAAAACACAGTAAAAACATAAAAAAGCAAAAAAAACATAATAGCTGAAAGAAAATAAGAATTTGGATGACATAGCTTGGAGGAGACTGATTGAGCATTTCAATGCTGCTGGTTTTATTTTTCAAAAAAGGGGTTATCCTTATTCCTAACCTATCTTTAAAAACAAACCTTTTCCTTCCAGGTAGAGTTTTAAGTCTCCACAGTTCTCTAGGGATTGCTGACAGCATCAATAATGCTCTAAACTTGAACTTTAAATATTAGGTTGCCAAATAATAACCAAAGAATGAGATGAGGATAAATGTAAATACCTATGTACAATGGTTCAGGCTGTGTGGCACTTTGGTGTATAACAGGAAATATCATATGCCTGGGTATCCAGCTGTCAGATTTGATTATTTGAGTTACTAGTATTTTAACTAAGATTAGACACTCTGTACCCAGCCTAAGTGAGAAATCAAATTGGACAAATTCCTTAGGCTTATAATTAGTCAACCTCTAAAAAATCCTGAAAAAGGTACCAGAGTTAGAACTCGCCTCAAGGTTCCCACATACCATTCCCCACCTAATTAAAAAAAGTATAAAAAGCAGAATTGAGATCTAAACCACATTTCTGATATTTTTATCAGCTATGCAATCTCAGGAGTTGTGTGTTAATTACTACCAGAGAAGCCACTCAGAAATTAGAGCTTGCCCAGGTTAAATTAAAGCAGGTTTTCTCTTTGGCTTGCAGGTGATGCAGGAGGACCCTAGGATCCCATGATTTTTATGCCCTTTCATCCCGGCTTTCAGGGAGTGCTGCACTTCAAAGTCTTTTTGGTTTGAAAAGCCAGAAACAGAGGTCAGAGCACAAGCATTTCCTTGTTGTTTTTATTTCTGAATTAAAAGATTAACTGGATATTCACCATACCAATTTTTGTTTCAGAAATAACACATGGCCTCGTATGGCAAGAGAGCCAGACTGATGCAGCCAGCAGCCAGCCTCTGCATTTACCAGTCCAGAAACAAAACCCCACAGCAACACTCGGAGCTCACACGTGAAGCATCATTATGCATGTACAGTGAAAGGTCAGACATTTACATCATGGGAGAAGCAGGACATTATGCTGCTGAATACACATCCATAAACACACACAAATGGCTTTTTTTATCCTATCCCCTTTTCATCTCTAGCCTCTCCCAAGGACTATAATTTAATATTAAAAGCTGATCTCAAGCATTTCCTTTGTGCAGATGTATTGGATGTGAGACAGGAAGGAAGACTTTTACTGCATTTGTTGTTGGCATGAGGAAGAGAGGCAGAGAGACTACGCATTGCTAAGACTGGCATTTCTATCTTTTAAGGGACTGGGGAAGCTTCTCCATTGCCCTGCATTTTCTTGTGTCTGTGTGTATGTCTGACCTTCTTTAGGTGTCCTATGTTTCTTGTAGGAGAGCTTCCCAGCTCCTCCAGAACCTCAGATAGGACAAATAATTGTAGCGCTCTTATTCCCTAGGTTATTTATCCATGTTATTCTGATAAAGCTTCTCCTGAGAGTAAAGCATGCCATCTTTCCAGTGAAATACATGAACATCACTTTTCAGTTTCACCCAGGGTCATACTGTGTGATCTACCTCGGCCTGGTTGCTCCAGTGCAGAGCTTCAAAACCAAATCTGTGTTCCACTGAGGTACCTTAAACATAAATTAAAAAAATGCATGGACTGACCTTTATGTCACTGCGTGAAGCCTTATATTTTTATCAGTTGTGACAAACTAGATCAGAGAAGGAAGGTAGATAATTTTATATTGTGTTTTTTTAGATAGGAGAAAAAGAATCTTAAGAAGAAAGCAGAGTTAGATGTGAAATACCTAGCCAACTGCATGAAGAAGTACAGGTGTCACAGTCCAGTGCACGTACCAACCCTAAGAGATTTGTCTGACACAAACAGTACCAGCAAAAACCCGCTGTTTGGTTAAATAAAGCCTTACCTTTCTGCTATAGATTTCCTTGGGATATAAAAATCCTCTCCTGCAAGGTAGGCAGCTGCAGTTCCACCTCCGAAATAGGTTTTCCTCAAAAGGGGGGCAATACGGTTGTTTACCAGTAACGCTCCTAAGCCAGTCGGGAATCCAAAGATTTTATAGAATGAGATGGGGATAAAATCAGCTTGGTGAACTCCCAAGTCTAATGGAGAACTGCTCACATATGAGGCTGCATCAAGTAGAACAAACCACTTCCCTGGTATTTTGATGGGATGGAGTTTTCCATATTTTATGTCCTGTATCCATGAAAGGGGATATTTGGTTCCAGAAAAATTGCTCTGAGCTGGATAAGAGAAAAGATGAGGCGTCGTGCAGTTCTGCTCTTCAGCTGGTAACCTGTTCTCTTCTGATAACAAGATTTCCTTTGGTTTTATTGGAACAGACAAGACATTCATTGAGGCAGTTATCCCCCTCATACCCACCACAGAGGTGTGGCTGTCAGTGAGGTAACAAAATCGACTGCTAGGTTGTTTTGCACCTTCAGGAATCCAAGGGAATGCTTCTGCTACCAGTTTAAGTGCAGCTGTGCATCCAGATGTGAAAATGATAGTGTAATCTTCAGCAGTAGTGTGAAAGTGTTGTAATATTCTGAAAAACAGGAGAAGAAAAATCCAGTTATTTTCTGATTTTTATATTTTATACTGTGTGAAGAGAAAGATTTTCTTTTTCTTCAGCATAAATTTTTCTAGTGATATGAATAGATGTCGACAGGTTTTGCCAAATACCAGAGTAAACTTCAACAAGCATGACCCGAACCATTTTGCCACAAGAGATGCTTTCCAATGCTTCAGTGAACACGGCTGTGATTTTCAGGACAGAAGCCAATTCTACCTGGCTCTCAATAGAGTGGCCAGTCTGGTCCCTCAGTGGGATCAAAATCAAGCCTGCATATGATTAAAATTACACCGTCCATGAGAGAGCCCAGTTTTATTTGCAAACTATTAGGATTTTTAGTTTACAAAGTATTTGGAGCAGACAGAGTATCTTTCAGTTAAAAAAATAATCTACTTAAGTAGATTAAAATTAAAATTAAAAGCGACAAGATTCAATAGGGAAATGTTTGCATACAGCTTTGCTCCTTGCTTATATTATTAATAACAGAAACAGGAGAAGGCAAGAAGCAACAGATGCTTCCTATGTGCCTTGTGCACACAAGGCTGTAATCTTTGTAGTCACCAAAGACAGCCTAAACCAGAAGAAGTCTAATGTCTTCCAATTAGCCAGACTGAAAACTTAAGCAAGCCAGTCTATTGAGGCACATGTACACTACCTGCTCATTGATACCTGAATGGCACTTTGTTGGCTCTAAACTACCCTTTGTGAACACCACCGGATGCACCTTCTAGTACCCACATTAGCTTATGCATCTTCTACAGTTATGCAGTGTGCAAGATGGGTCTTTTCAGAGGCTGAGGTACAGCTTAGATTCAGTCACCCCTCCTACCTTTTTCACCCAATGAAGTTTTTCTGAAATAACTTTACAAAAGTCCTCCTAATATTATCAGGAAATGCAAAAACCATCAAAGAGACAACAGCTTCAGTGCATGCAACAGAGCAAAGAAAATTGAACCAGAACATAAATGCTGCTGCTCAGCAATGCTGTCTGGTTTTCAATGAACGTAAGATGTAACAGGGTTTCTCAGTGCATCTCTCCTCCTGCAGAACATTTCTGTGAGCAACATAATGTATTGGTGCTCTCCAAGCAGCTGGCATTCTGAACCATGTAATTCCAAGGTACAGAATAGCATTTCGAACGTCTATGAACACACAGTTGCATTTAAATGTAAGTTGTACAAAACATTATGCAACAAATTCAAGATAAAATTTCCTGAACCACAGAACAGCAGAGAGCAACGCCTTAAAGTCTTGTATGGCCAGTTTGAAACACAAACTGAACAGGCAAAGGGTGGTAGAGCTGGGTCCATGGGGTGCAGCAATCAAAGATTTAACACTGAAAACCAAACAATTACAATTACTTTGATAATTAGGACTAAAAAACACCATATAAAGGCATATACTGTTCTTGGTTTAAAGAAAGTCATACTGTACTGGGAATTACCGGATGCAACAAATGGATTCAAAGGTCCAATTGAGACCTGACTTTCTTCCACACTTAAATTTTTTAAAATCTGATGCAATTGGTAGGTATTTTATGCCTTCTGAAAATTAAGAAAAAATTTAATCTTCAATGAAGGACATCAGCAGGTCATGGATTTGAGCTTTAAATGTTCTGATAAACCGACTGAAAGAATTCATAAGGATCTTTCTAAAATAGGCCTGCCAGCCTTCACCTTAAAGATGGTGTTCAAAGAAACCAAACTTCTCCATTAGATTTTAGAAACCATGTTTGGGATGAAGATGGGGACAATCACAGAAATTGTTGTACACAGTACTGAACTGACAGCCTGCCTCGTTAGTCACTGTGACCTGCTCTCTGTGGTCACTGAATCACACCCACTCCTCTTTCCAAGCTAGCAGTGAGCTGTACAGACTTTTTACACCACCACTGGCATTACAGCTTAAAGCACGCGTGTGTGTCATATAGGACACCAAACTGAAGGAACCTGAAACCCTCAACCCAGGCAGAAGCCTCTGCTGAAGTTAGATTACCACAGAAAGCCATGCCCTGAATATCTGTCTTCACATTATTCCTACTTTATCCCTATTGTGTTTTATTCTCCTTTCCTTGCATTCACTTAGATATAGAAAAGGCAGAAAGCAAGGCAAAGCTAAGTTCTTCAAGGAGAGAGTGGGACAGCATTACACTCCTGTTTCTAGGGGAAAGGAATTGAAGAACGTGGGTTATAAGGAGTCCATGTCTTTGTGGTTATGGACATAATTTTATATGTGACTTTTTTGGTATGATATGCAGTTATATTGGACAGATCTTGGAATCATTACACTGATATAAACATGAATGTACAAACATGAATGTAAAAAGGTTGTGCAATTGCAAAAAAAAGATCAACTTCATAGTATCAATCATTCTGCATTTTCACTTCTGTGAACACTAGGGCAAGCTATATATGCACATGTATGTGCACATACAAAATACCTTTCAAGTTAAAAAGCTAGGTGACAGGAACAAATTCTTAATATGTAAACATCTCTTCATAAGAGCAAGCTGACAAGCAGAAGCAAAAAGCACACTGAAGACTCTTATCGAGCCTCTCCTCTTCTACTTTCTATGCTTTACCTGACTCCTCCCCAGTCAGCCCCTTTGTGCCACACAGGCTGAGTGGGAGGTGAGACACAGCTCAGGAATAACAACCTGCAGCTCCACACAGAAATTGCACTCCCTGACCACAGCACTTAATTTCAACAAAAGACACTGTAAAATGACAGTAGCTGGCATGGAAGAATGGTGGATCAGGATTTAATACAGAGATGCTGTTGTCTAACCATAAATATCAGAGTCAGTGAGAACTTTTATTAAACATTTTATTAGATGTTTTAAACATTTTATTAAACATTTTCACAACTTTACAAAACAATAAATGTAGTCTTTGGGTTGTTTAGGCTTAAAAATAGTGACAGCTCTATGTTTAATTCATAAATGACAGAGACAAAGCTCATGCACAGCACTAGTATTTTAACTATGTTTAGTTTTAGAACATTCAAATTCAGAAACAGTTCTGAAATAAATCCTATAAAATAACACTGAGGTATTTATCTATTCATTTCAGTACCAGAAACTGACTTCCATGTGAAAAAAAATAATCAAGCTTTAGGGTAAAATTTTCAAAAGTGCCCAAATAAATTAGAAACATTTTAATAAAGGTATTTAAGTTCCTAAACCTAGAAAAAGAACAAAGTTACATTTCTAATTTACTTCGATAGGAAACAGGTTATTTTGTCTACCTCATTAGGAACCTATTTGCTGTGATTCCAGTACTTGCAAAAGAGATCAAATTTTCTAAGACCCACGTTTGGGCTGAAGTGTTTCCAACATTAAAAAGGGAAAATAAATAAATAATGAAGTATCAAATGAGTTTAGGGGATTTCTTTTTCCAGAATGACTTCTGATGCATGGAGCAGAAGAACTGTAAGCACTTCAGAGTAAGATTTATAAAAGGAATACCACAAACTCCTGAATTAGAGCAGCACTGCCATGACAAAATCAAGAGTACTTAGGGATACTTCTGAATGACTTCTACAGCCCACAGTACTACATCCTCTGTTTTGACATGACTATTAGGAAGGACTGGCTATTACACATGGAATTCCTAACGCTCTCTGTCTTCATGTAAGACTTACCCCATTACAGATAAATGCAGTTCACCTTTATTGCACTTCTGGAAGATTTATAGCCATATATAAGGTCACTGTTGGCAGCAGGACTCAAGACTTGTGGTAGAAAACTTATACCTTGATCTACTATAGCTCACACCTGCAATCAGCAGTGGTATTTTATAATATTACAAATTTCTGCTTTTCGAAGGACTCTTGGGAATAAATAACTGAAACAATAATTGTTTCATTAAACATAGTGATACAGCTGTGTCATCACAGGAAAGATGGCAGAAAGGCTGAGAAACTGAACCTAGTACCTGGCTTTCAGGCTGGCAAGGTCAGGGAGAAGCTGTATGCTCCATCTTTGCAGTACATTGAAGGCCCACCATGACCAGCCACCTCTTCTCCTTCTCTCACCTCCCCAAGAGCACAGAGATCACAACAAAAGGAGGTCAACAACGTATGACCAATAAGCCAATCCAGGTAGAAACCAGTGAAAATGCCCTCAGTTAACCACAATTCCCTGTGCACACTTGTATTCTGAGACATCTCTGTTACCTGGTGTTTGATCCTTTTAAAAAGTTGCCATTAGAGTTACCTATCTTCATGATGCAGTTGAGCCAAAATGCCTTGCTACTCTAAAGTAAACACTGGTGGGGAAAATAAATTCATTTTCAACCAAGCTTGGTGTCTCAATTTATAAGTTTAATACTCACATAATTAATAATGGGCCTTAAATTTAAAGGGACATACAATCAAGTCATATACTTCGAGAAAGTAGTCATATTATCGAACTTATCTAATCCAACAGCCTGGATTTATAGTTTAATTAGAACTAGACACTCCACGCTGCCACTGGCAGCTCTGAAGAAGGCAAAGGCTACTGATTTGTTCACCTGCCTTAGGTACACAGTATCACCTAAAGTTAGATAGAAAGAATGCCCTCCAAAGCTGCTGCCTGGCTTCTATTCCTCATGCAAGATACCCCATGTTCTTCCTCACCACCAGCTCTTTGTGGATCTCAGCAGCAGATCAGTAGCAGTGCTCCCACAAAGGTACAAAGTCCATACTACACCATTTCCATTACAGCCTCCCCAAATTAATTTCATTTATATGGCTTTTCTTCCATGCTTCTAGGTTTTGAATACTTCTAAAATATGCTTTATATTAATTCCTCCACTCTCTTCAAATTTACTGTTTGGCAAGCACCAGTAAAAAGCTGACTAGGAACTTATATTGCTAGGTTCGAGTCATAGAAATCATAGAATCATTCAGGTTGGAAGAGACCCTTGGGACCATCGAGTCCTACCATCAAGCCCTACCCTACAAAGTTCTCCCCTGCACCATATCCTCCAACACCACATCCTTTCTACTCTTAATCACCTTCAGGGACGGTGACTCCACCACCTCCCTGGGCAGCTGATTCCAGTGTCTGACCACTCTTTCTGGGAAGACTTTTTTCCTAATGTCCAGCCTAAACCTACCCTGCTGCAGCTTGCAGCCATTCCCTCTCGTTCTAGAGTCCTTCCATGCTTTCATTGCAATTGATAATGGTACAAATATTTTCACTTCTGTTTGGCAAGAACAAAATATGGCCATGGAGTTTGAGATTTTCATGTTTTATGTTTGCATTCACTTTTTTATTAAGACTGTATATAAGCTTTCATAATATTGTCAGTACGATGATTTTCTTGCCCAGTAGCTGATGTAGCTAAAAAAGACGCCTTTTAAAAGTTTAAGTATTGCCATTGTAATAAGAGATTCAGAAGACAGAAACATAGTTACCTAATTAACAGTATAACTTTAAATAACACTTTATAAAGGCTCCTTTTCAGCTGCACATTTATATATTAAAAAAAAATATTTCTTATTATAAAATTTTTCCAGTGTCACACCACTCAGGAGCACAAATCCAGTTTGGGCTTGTATTGAGATGCTTAGCTTTTTTCACTTTCATCACACTGTCTTTTGCTCTACAGAGACTGAAAAGAGGTAACAATCTGTTGTCTGAGGATAGGTTTTGTCTAAGTGAAAACTAAAAAGGAAATAATTAAAAAGACTTCTGAGTCAAAATATATTTTAATTTAGATTTTTTTTAATGTCAGAAAGGAGCACTTTTCATAATTGGTGTTTTAAGCCTTTTTTACAGACATGTGCAGGTGAGAAGTATAGACAGTGGCTGCATCTACATTTCTGGATAAGAGCATTTTAATCTTCCTCATTTATTAATTAAGATTCAGCTCCAGCTGTGAGTTGAAAAGCTGTCATAAACTTCAGTAAGGGATCCTAAGGTCCTGTAAGCTGCTGCAGTTACAGGCACAAAGACCTGCACCCTGCTTTTGGGCTTAACTTAATGTACAGCAGTAGTACAGAAGATGTGGATATCCCCATTTAAGGTGATGCAGACAGATACCATAAAGAAGCACATACTGCTTAACACACATCCCAAATTTTCTGTTAATTTCTGACATTATATCTTAAATAGTTACAGCTATACCCATTAGGGTAAGGCTCTGGTTTACCAAACTAAAAAGACAAAGTTTCTGGGTAGGAAATGTCTTATATCTTATTTTTTAAAGACAATGCCTATTTAATTCAGTATGTCACAGCACCAAATTGTATTCTCAGTTGTGAATTCAGAATTGTCAATTCCCAATTCAAAAGAAAAGCAAACTGAAATCTGTGAATATTTTTAAGATTCCGATGTATTAAAGCAGTAAAAAAAAAAAAAAAAGAAAAATCTACCACGTCTGTCTTCCTCCAGCAAGACACTAGTTGAATGAAAAAAAGGCCTAATAAAGGGTTGTGGTTTTGGTTTTGGTTTTGTTTTTTCTTAAAGCAGTTTTCAACAGCAATCTATGCCATATCATCTCTTTGATGTGTGCAGCTAACCCAGCAGAGGTCCGCCAAATTGAAGGATTTGCCCATGGATTAATACCTGCACAAGGAAGAGCATTTGCTTAGTCCCCTTTTCTATTTCAGTTTCCTCATACTGACACATAAATTTAAATCTTTCAGAGCATGTGCTAAACTGTGAAAGAGGCACACACTGCTCTATTTATCCTCACTGGTTACATCCACATAAACCTATTTTCTGACCATTTTACTCAAAAGGTACTCATTCTGAACACAGTTTCTCCCATTTCTTCTTGAACAGTGATTAGTATGTCTCCCATTTACACTACTGCTGCTTACAGCAGCACTAAAATTAGCTCCCTGAACGTATGAATAAATGACTAGCTGGAAGGCACCTCATAAGCTCCCCTTTGGCATAGGCGGGTGATGGAAAAATCCCTCCCTTTCTATTTGAAAGCTTTACTTTCTTGAGACACTCACACTCAGCCATCTGAATCGAACCATTATAACCCATTAGTTATTCTCCTAGGCTGTCTCACTGTCTGATTCACTGGAGACACACTGGAAATACTCATTTGCCTACAACGATTTATGGCTGGTCACAAAGGTTTATAGTTGGTCTTCACCAAATAAATCCCCTCTCCAATTCTGCAAAGCCAGCAGCATAGCAGAAAGCCTGGAGTTTCCCTTACACAACATCCTTAGCTCTTTAATAGCTACCAAACACCTTCCTGCAGGAAAAGATGCTTTGAGAAACACACCTGGACCGAAACATGATGATCCTCATTACAAACTGCACATCCAGAAGGCATTCAGTATCACACCAGGCATACTGACAGAGCATAGTAAAATTTAGGGTGGCATTATGACCCTCATATAACCAGAAGAGCAAAACAGTGGGAAGGAATCACGAAAACCATAAGATCTGACACTGCAGGCTACCTGTTGGCAGAGTTTGTTCTAACACACAAAAATAACTTCTCTCGCTGATAAAAGCCTGTAACTCCTGTAACTTTCTAGAAGTGGCATAAACCCCTGGGTAACTGTTTCCTTTGACATTAAATAGTTATTTTTCTGTGTAGAGAGGGAAGATCAATAGCTACATGACTTTAAAACCACTTTGTGGATATTTTTTTTGTGAGTAAGATCAGCCAGATCCATTTACTCTGGTGCTTGAATAACTGCCAAAGATTTGTAAAAACACTTGTGAATCCCAGTATTTTCATTAATTAGGACACAAACGACTCTGCAAATTTACACCATAGGTTCTTCAAATAAAAATTCTCCACCTGCTATCTAAGTCAACCAGAAAAGAAATGGAAAAAATAACCTGTATTTTAGGCAACCATTTAAGGAGGACAAGCCATAAACAGCAAACAGCTCTTGAACGAACCATTCCACACTGTGTTTCCACAAACTAATTGCGAAGTAGAAAACTGTAGTACAAATGAATCCGAATCAGTTTGTAAATCCTCCATGTACTAAAATTCAAACAATTATTGCAGCAAATCTTAGGAGTCACCATGAGGAAGCAAAACAGAAACAGGAGGATTTTGTGCATGGACTAGCATATCACCTCAGTTGCTGTCTAGGGCAATTTCACCATGGGATGTTATCATCACAGCATTTTCTTCATAAAATACACCAAACAACTAAGGTCACTGCAGTTTCCCTTTCCAAATTTAACATACCTAGCACGAACCATAAGTTTTTTTATTCAGACATCCCTTGAGCAGAAATGAAGAGTGCCTCAAGACTGACTTCAATGGTAAAAGCTCAAGACAGCACAGTTATCACCTAGAGGTATCACCTCTACAAGTAACACGTAATACCCTATTCACAGGCTACATGAACAAATTAGAGGGTGCACATATGGAAATTCATATTGCCTTAAGACATCTACACTGTGGACACCAGAGCACATCACCCTTTAGAGTCACTCAAAAGCCACAGGCTCTACAACAGGCAGCTCACCTGACCTAAGCGAGACGTCTTCCTCAGTCTGAGATGTCTCCCCCTGGACATGCCCAATTCCTTTCATTGCTTGCCAAAGACATCTTAAACGCCTTCTGCATGATACACAGCTGCTCTTACCCAGCCTAACCTCAGCTTCAGTACCTTTAGAGTACAATCATCCCTCTTTCCAGTCTTACTCATTAAATCCTGATCTCTAACCTTTCCACATGTTCTGAGCTCCTACCGGAGAGATTCGTTCTTCAGTGCTGCGATGTCTAATTAATTCTGCTAATGCCAGCAAGCATCAGTAGCGTGAGGTCTGCCTATCTACCCTAGGGATATTTGCTGGTCGCTGGTCAGAAGTTACTTCACTTTGTTTTCTGACTCCTGAAAAGCACAGTATGACAGCTGGCTATTTTCCAGCAGTATAGCAAGTATAAGCTAGTAAACACTGTTTCAGGGGAAAAAAAAAAGATAAAAAGGAAAAACAAAACAAAACAAAACAAAACAAACTACACCATTAGGTGTCCTGATGATTCTACACTCTCAGGTTTTTCAAGTACTTAACCTTTTAAGTAACTTCAGATATAAAATTAAATATACTTTAAGGTGTTAAAAAAACTTCATAAGCTTTTTTCTTTTTTCTCTCCCCCTCCTCCCCCTATTTTTTTTTTTTTGAGTAAAAATAACATACCATTGCTTCCAATCTTTTATTAACGTTGTGCTTTGTTTAAGTTTTCTTTAATGGAATTTGTATCTATATCAGCTTTGGCCTTTAAACTGTGTACTTCTGTACTTTAAAATGCGTACTACACCAACTCCAGGTTGGTGGGAGGGTTTTTCTAGTGAGTTTACAAGTCAAAAAACTACAGCAATTTTTTTTTCTGAAACAGTATATCACATACTCCTGATACTGTGACCCTGGTCAATCTCTTTTCCCCGTTGGTGCCAGAGAAGGGAAGTGTGACAACCAGTAACTGTCTACAACCTATTTACAAAATGGATTTGTCATCAAAACCAAGTAAGTTTGACTTATTTGCACATTGCCTGGTATTTTTGACCCTAAAGTACAAGTAACAAAGTATAGCTTCAAGAGCATAACCCAGCATTTCTCATATTATCCAGCAACAATTAGGCTTATGCTGTGGTGCAGGAGCCAAGCACAGATACATGCTCATTACTTATTAAGTCTTCCATTACTTATTTAGTCTTTGCATTTTCACTTTGGGGTCGCATTGTCTGGGACTAAGGTTGGTTTGAGAAGCAGTAGGAAAGAGTTTGTGCAGATGAGCCTGTGCAGCTCCTGTGTACTGGGGGCTCTACACCAGCTCCAAGCAAGTCCTTTCCTGAGCTGTGCTGGCATCAAAGCAGAGCAGTTGTGCCAAGGTGTGCTGCTGGCCCAAAACATTCCCACATGGCTAGCAATCTTCTACTCTCTTCTTTCTGAAGTTTAAGGACTCATACATCTCACACATCTAGACTTAATCACTGTTGTTTATGGTTATCAGACAAGGGCTACACCAGAAGCTATGGCTTGTGATAGGTATAGCTGCCTACATCCTCAGAAGAACACACCACTTGGCAGACACTTTCCCAGTGCTGGGATCTGATGGTTCCTAATCCAATTCCTGCTCTGAAACAAAGCCTCAATCCTAATCATGAAATGCATCAACTGCACATGAAGATCGCTGTATCAGTGATCATATGTGTATTGCTGACTTTAATACTAACCTATTCCTCTGGAAAAAAATTGCCAGATACAAGGTTAAAGGAGATCAACAAAGACAAAATGCTTTCATGTCAGCTACATAAAATGGACACATAGGAGTGATGAAGTACTCTGATCCCACATGTCCAGAAGCTGAGAAACTGACTGTTTCCAGCACAACCTTTTAGATCTACCTCTTCAGCCTATTTCCACTGTATGACTGATGGTCTGACTATAAAAAATCATGACATCAATAGTCAGAGCTTTCTTGCTCAAAGGAAGGGTTGAAGAAAGATGAAGAAGGGATAATTTCATGCAATTCATAAAAGGCATATACAGTGAGTTCACATTTACTTGGGAAATACTTAGGCCCAGAACTTCAGAGGTATGCAGGTATTTAAGCAGGAATTGGATAATTTTGTGAATCTGGGTCTCAGTTACTATGGTGACAGGGACTATGTCAAACACTCATACATAAACAGGCCTTATTTCATCAAGGGTTGCTTTTCAAGTACTGTGCTTTTGTCTGGAAATGGCTTTAGATGAAGGTGTTAATCTGAAATCACCTGAGTCTGCTTTCAAAATACAGGGGGCTTATGTAAATCTATTCATGCATTTCAACAGCATTTTACTTTACATGGCATAGGTATCCCGGGCAAATTACACAAATCCTCAACAGCAGTTTGTGCTTCCCCTTGCGCCAGTGAAAGGCCACAAGAGTAAAGTCTGGAAGATTGCTGGCCACTATTTGCCATTTGTACTTCATGTGGTGTAATGACCCACCTCAACAGCATAGCTCTGATTTTGCATTCTAGGAGGATCATTGAAGGATTTGGCAAAAAACTGTGAAAACCTCCCATCAGTATGAAAGGCAGTGGCAATAATATGAAGAGCAGAGCCAGTAAACCTCGGCACAGGAGTTCTTGAAACCTGCAGGACCCTCATTCTTTGGTAAAACATTGGACTATCTCACAAGTGAGTTAGAAACAACACAATAACACAAATGTTAGTGAAACCATCCCGGTGACCGTAATTATAGAAATTTCACTCAAGAGTGAAATGCTTTTCTGCTTGTTTGTTGCTCTGACCGAAGGATTGTTGGTGTCAGTCTGCACTCACTGCACACTTTTCGCACTGAGCCATGTTCACTCTTTGGCTCAAACAGCCCCCAGATTTTCCAGAAATTATGAATGGATGTTTACTCATACAGGAAACATCACTTCTGCCTGTCAAGTTGTTCTTTGTTCACTTTAAATCCTGACAAGTGTGCTCCCAATGCTCCTGGCAGTTGAGGGAGAAGCTGTTCTACACATGATGGATGCAACAAGGCAAAAATGACTGTAGAGGGATACTCTTGTCTTGCCTTAAAACAGAACCTGGTTGCAATCTACACCAAACTCATTAGGGAACAAGCAACAACAAAAGCTCACAAGTGGCATTTTCAGAATCATAAAATGAAAGCAGCTTACAGGCAACTTAGAACAACTTAAAACCCATAGCATCACAAAATCTCCATATAAATGCCATTGCTTTACTAATTGAACTGAAAATATTAATCAAAATCAGGAGTCAGACACTGTATGTATGAGAGGGAGGTAAGAGAAGTATTTTGTAACTCGCTGCCATCCTTTCTATGTTATCTGAGGAACATTCTGTTCAAAACAAAATGGACATGGGAGTTACAAATTCGAAAGTATGCAATGCTGTGTAAAGCGTCCCATTAGTTAATTCTGATATAAATGAAAACTGCTATTGATTAGAAAGTTCACACCAGAAGATGTATATTATGTAACCTTTCCTTTCTGCAATTTGTGCTGTCTGGCTGCAAAGAACCTCACGAAATCAAAAGTAACTAATAAGTACACTAACACCCATATTTTCCTATAATCCTACACTGCATTATCTTGCAGTGCTGCTAAGCAGAAAGCCTGCCAGAAAATTAACTAGTTGCCTTGGATTGTTCTTTTTCTCACTGTTTAGCTCCTAGGAGATATATACCTGACCAAAGAGGCCAGGAAATCCAGATGTGAGATGATCAGTCTATGTGTGGACCAACACCTATGTCTCATATATTCTGGGAAACACTGAATAGCAAATCCATCACTGCTGTGAACCACTGCAGGGCAACCACACAAAAGCCAATCACAGCAGGTAAGAAGCAATTCTTATGAGATTATTTCTGACTTCCCAATGATGCCACCTGCATAGGAAAGCCACAAAAAAAAATCAGATCTCAGAAAGATTCTCAAAACGAGCAGAGGACTACTCTCATGCAGAGTATATTGCCATGCACAGGGTGACACACCCTGCTCAGCTGAAACAAAACACTCAGCATCTCATTACAAAATTTCTTAAATTTTGCTGTTGTTGAGGGGAGGGCTTAATTATTCTGTTTGTTATTACTGGTAAATTTGTGGTCACTGCAGCAGAACTAATAGTTGTGACAACACTGATGCAATTCCTATCAGTGTACACACATGTAGGGGCAGGTGTGTTGTTACACACTCATAGTTGCATAAAAGGAAGCCCTCTACCCTTGATTAACTTTCAAGGAAAAATGTAGTCTAGAATTTATTGCTGCTGGGATCCAAAAGTCCTGAAAATGCATTCAAGCTAAAACAAAAGACTGGGTACATTTATGCATTACCCTGTACAGTGATGAAACCCTTTTGGGAAAAACGTAATTGAGTGAATAAATCTTACACAAGACATGGATTTAACCTATAACCCTTTTGCATTAGTGAATCTAAGCATTCTACAAATTCATCAAAATTGGAAAGCTTTATTAATGGCTGAGAAAAAAATATATTCCACAATATACTGCAACAGCCTCTGTGATTTGGCAGCATCAGATTCCCATAGGCTAGCTATGGGAAAAGGGATCTCTTCTCAAATACAAACCAGATTGGGTGCGAACAGGAAGGTCTGACCAGAGATTTAGAGATCTACCAAAGCTGTCTTCCACAGCCCTTGGCTCATTCCAGCAGAATCAAGTCAGATTTCATAATCACAATGCAGAAGAAGAGAATTCCAAGACTTGTACTTTACAAAGGTTTCTCAGACAAAATCTGTCTTTTCTGCTCTGTGTACTTTTTAACTCTACCTATCATGATTTCAGCACTATTTCTGAAGATTTGTCACACTTCCAGTGCTTTGATATTAGCTTTGGTAACATCTAATATCATCAGGAGCAAAATGAAAAGTGCAGAGTATATTTGATGAATATTTATTCAGAGTTCTAAAGACATTCATGATACGTATGTCTTTGCCCTTTGTACATTGCTTTCTGCAAACATCCCGGCAAATGTACAGCGAGCATGAATGATTACAGAATGTTCTAGGAAAGTAAATACTGAACTTGCAATTGTACACTAGAAATCTGATTCTAAGGACTATGTTCTAAAAGCCAAAGGCAGAAGCTTAAAATGCACCCCGTGTCTCATCGAAGACAGGACTCAAATGTCGAATTGCAAGATCTCAAAATTAATTGCTGGCCAGCATTCCATCCAACAAGGATGTCAGCAGAAATTATTTGGTAATTAACAAACCATGCTGAAGAATAGCCTAATTTTTATAGGCAATTTCCAGAATAAGAGATATGAAATTCCTAACACAGAACAAATAATTATGTACTTTGCCTTAGCTCACTGTCACCAGCTCACTAGGAATTTGTCCAGAAATGGACACCAAATGGAAAAGTTTCCGCAGATGCCATATTTAAAAGACAATTCAATCTCAGAGGGGTGTGTGAAAGTCCACAGTACTGCAGTACATATTTTTAGCTATTATAATTTCAGATTTCATTAAGTGTTTGTTCAATGTGACAGGGCAGCAGGAGATAAGTGCTCTGGTGTAGCATTTGATACTTTTTTATCATCTGTCTAGACCATCTGGCTGAAATTCAACACTGTGTGCCCCTAAAACAAAGGTAGATACATGAATTGTCAAGAGACGCTATCAAACTGAGTCACCTATGAGTATTAGCAGAAGGAGACAGAAATAGTAA
>VZTM01016647.1:0-18350 GCA_013400555.1 Jacana jacana
AGATCGTACGTTCGTCCAGGCAATGTAAGCTCCAGAACTCCTGTCATTCGCATCCCCTGCCAGTCTTGCTTGTCAACACTATTTAACAAAATTCCATGTTAGTGCTTGCTCTTGGTTTTGTAAGCATGCAGGAATGCTTACAAAATGGCTTGAAAAATGCATTCAAATGATGGAAGGGAGTATGCACGGTTTATATGTTCTCTCTGGGGAATACAAGAGAGACTCTGGCACTTTCAATCATTTATCTGTTCTTGCGCAAAATAATCAGAAGGCTTTTCCCTTTAGTATTTCACTCATCTTATCTTAGGTATCTATGTTTCAGTTCATTGGTGAACTGTGCTATTATGAGGAGGAAAAAGGTATTTTTTCAGTAAGCAGCAGGAAGAAAGAAGGAAGATGCAGATACACAACGACACAAACATGCAAAGCTCCGGGAGGGAGAATCAATTCACAGTGAAGACCATTTGCTCATCCATCTATGTTTGCTAGGTAATTTAGGCCTCAAAAGCAGTACAGTTAGTACACTGAAACAGCATTACTTGTTACTGTTCAAGGTGAATAATGTGGCCTTCTAAGGCCAGGGTCATTATCTCTCTAAGCCCGCTCATGGCAAGGTAGAGGAAAGAAATATAGTATCTATCTAAGAAGACCAATATTTTCAATACAGATGTGTTTTGTATGAAACAAAAGCTCAGTATTTTATGGGGTATGGCATCATTTCCAGCATGTCTTTTATAATATTTGCTTGAGGCTGGCAGAAAAAGTAATATCGTTGAGCCAAGACCCTAGAATTGGACATGTTAATCACAGCAATGGTTACAGTTTTCTGTATCAGTCATAGGATATCCACCAAGGATAAGCAGCAATAGCAAAAACAAAGGAGTCCCAAGTCAGAGCCAGGATGATAGTGTTAGAGCTGA
Organism: Jacana jacana; assembly: GCA_013400555.1. Classification (NCBI taxonomy): domain Eukaryota; kingdom Metazoa; phylum Chordata; class Aves; order Charadriiformes; family Jacanidae; genus Jacana; species Jacana jacana. Next base: position 921 of record VZTM01016647.1, read on the forward strand.
GCATTCTATTTGAGCATCGTTCAGAAGGGGATATTCAAGCTGTCTGAATTCAGTCTAAGCAGGATTCATCCACACTTAATTCAGATGCCTACAGCGCAGGTGTCTATGCTAAACCAAGTTATCTGAGTTTCTGCTGTAGTGGGAGGACATCAAGTCAACAGAATGGCAGAAATTTAGAGTACAATTCCTCTGATTTAGTGTGTAAGTACCTACATTATGAAGACTTGAATTACACATTATATATCTGTGGATTCTGTTGACTACAGACACAGTTAAGGTAGCTAAACAAAAGCATCCTGTGCTATTGGGGCTGCCCTACCATACTGCTTTTGGAGTTCATTTGGCAGTCCAGAAGAGCTTGGGTCTCCTAAAGGAGACTGTCTGATGTCTCAGGTACCTTAAAGCATTTTAGATATTGCTAAATCAGATTACCAAGCTGATTTAATACCCAGCTTTTCACTGGCAATAAGTGTAGTTTAGAGTGATTTGATCAAATGTAGACAGATCTCAAAACTCTTCAGATGGATTGCACCTTCTTACTCACCAGAGGCATCACTACATCTGGTAATACCATTACTGTCATCAGGGCATTTTCCTAAATGTTTTTAATAATATACCTACCATTCTCTTCCATTTATTCCCTCCTCTCTACAGTGAGTCGAAGTTTTTCTGCCTTAAATAGCTTGATTTACTCTTCAGTTCCCTATTTTGTCATTGTTGTCACCATTGGTAAGATAAATGGCAAATCAAATTGGGAATGGATTATATGTTTCTCTCTTTGTTGGAATGTAAAATAGTTGGGTCACCTGGAGCAGAGAAGATCCTAACAACAAACCTATCATTCGTGCATGTGAGTTAGGATGAAAGATCTAGACAAAGTCAGAGGTCCCTTTGTTCCTCACATTCCTTTTGTACGAGAAAGCACTGAGAGACTGACCCAGGGTCGTGACCGTGACATTGAAGAAATAACAGATTGAGAAGCAAGACAAATTCTTTCTATAGAAGTAATGCTATTTCAGGTGCTTCGTAACCGCTGAGTGCTTGACTATTGTCTTTGAAAATCCTTTACAATAGGGGTAGAACAAAATTTATTTTCATTAAAAAAAACCCAATAACTAAAGTAAGTGAAGTGAATGTGATGAGTTTTGCAGTCATTCCAAATGTTACAGAAATCATCAGCAATCTTGAGGTACTTCATTTCCCAGCAAAATCATCTTTCCCTGATGCCAGTGGAATAGTTATTCCCTGTCTTCACTGCTGGCATGGTAGTATGTTACTACAAGCCCATCTTAACTTCCAGAGTCTTTCCCTTCTTCAGTCCTTTGCTGCATGTAAGTCTGTCCCCATCTCGGGCTACTTTCTCTTCTTTTGTCATAATGCCTACTACTTAACCCCCTGTTCCTTCATCTCCCTTGGCTGCAGTATAACTTCTAATTCTATACATTTCTGCCTAAAGACTTATCATTGACTATGCTTGACAATTTATCATCTGAGAACTGGAGGTAAATCTCTGACAGAGGTGACCCTCTAGATTTCAAATCCTCTCTCAAAAGAGCGGAGAAAATAAAATATCTAAATCAAATCAGGTCTGTGTAAATCAAATAATATTGATATTTATTTCTTAACAGAGATGCATTGGTAGTATTCCATAATTCTTTTCTTAGGGAAAGATTTTTTAATTAAGTATGGAAAAAAAAATTTGAAAGCTAAATAGAGGTCCCCAAATTGAATAATCATAATTCTATGTGATACTACTTGTGCCCTGACTGGAATTAAATATATTAGCATTTGAGGTATTCAAGTTTAGCTCCTGAGGCTGCCTCTTGCTGGTAAGGTGCTGATTGTTAACACCAGTTCCCAGCTGTCAGAAAAACTAAACCAACAGGAATCTGCTACTGTGGACATAGTTGGTTTTCTTGAGGTTTAGCCACATGCTCAAATCTTGCATAATTCCACAGAGAACTGCTGGGTTTACAATAAGTCACTGCCATAGCCCCCATCTTAAAAACTGTTTCTGTAGCTGTTTATACCCTAAATCCTCCTTCATATGTGATACCTGGAATGTAGCTTTCAGTCATATGACAATTTTGCTGTGTGGTTCATCTTGTTAGGAATACTGAGTAATTTACCCCACAATTACATCTCCATAGAAAACTAATCATTATTGTAATGGAGTTGGATTCAGCTTTAAAACTGGGTAATTTTGGATTTCAGGGCAAACCAAACTATATTCCTAGCTTCACAACCGCCATTTCAATGCTCTATTGATGTGGAAAAGGGCTGAACAAAAGTCTGCGTCATTTTGCCCCCTTTCCGTACACCGAACACTGCATACAGAAATTCATTTTGCATTCAGCACAAACATGTCACTCTGAAAGGACTGTGTCAGCAGCCTTAATTGCTTGGCTGGTGCCACAAGGCTGATGGATTGTGGGCTCCTGCATTTCTAGAGGAAGGATGAGAACAGATGGGATTTTGCCAATTTAAACTTCTGTACATGTTTAATGTCCTATTTATCTCTTCCTGTGAGTCTGAAATGGTAATAAATGAACTAGATTTTTACTGGAATCTGTTAATGTCATGAGAAGTGTTTGTGAAGAACAAAAAGCTCTATTAACCTACACTGACCTGCAAATAAACAACAGACTGTGAGGAGTGGTTACTCACTTGCTAATTTGCTTAATGGCCTTTTAATGAGGGGGCTTATGGCTGTACAGTAAATACACTAGTCTAGCACCCTAGAGACCTCTATTCATGCTATTTCCTGAAATTTTCAGACACCTCCTATTGTTTCTCTTCCTTTGTTTTTCACTCAAATGAGCTTGACAGTTCATCCAACCAATCCTTAAACTAGTTTAGAAGCCAGAACAAAAATCACAGTACTAAGACATTCTTGTTACAAGTCCGAGAACCTCAGTGCTCCATTCATCTACCTACCAGGATGAGGTTCCTTATCTAAATCTAAATCTAAATCTAAATCTAAATCTAAATCTAAATCTAAATCTAAATCTAAATCTAAATCTAAATCTAAATCTAAATCTAAATCTAATCTAAATCTCTATCTAGTGAGTTTCTGTACATGAAATGTATTTCACACTTTATATAGAAATGCGGCTTATTTCTGCTTCTGCAGAGTATGATTTACTAGGGCTCAGAGCTATAAAAAACATACCATAAAGGAATAGTTTTCTGGGAAACCAAGCAGAGCAGGCTGCACATACCAGGAAGACAAGAAAAGAAACAGTTTGGGTTACTTTTATATTTTCCAGCTGAATATACAACACATTTAAAGTTTAGCACGGATACCTTCTGAGAGTAAGATGTTTGCTTATTCTACCTTAAATGCCTTGGGCATGGAAATCACAACAGAATTATCTTTATGTTACTACTAGGTAAGAAATTAATGGGAAACCCTCCATTTTGGTCTATGCAACCGTCTTCAAGAATCATAAACTCAATTACTTTTGAGAAGAAAAAATAACTGGGAAAACAGCTTTATATTAGTTTTCTAATCTGAAAATATTTGGATGAATTCCAGACTGAATTTTAAGGACAGAAATATTGTCAAACATTGGACATGTTTATAAGCAAAGGGTAGCATATCTTGTAAGTTTTAGGGCTTTATGAAAGAATTTCTGCTGATATTGCACAGCCTTTATATAGTATAGGTGACACATGAATTGCACACATTGGTTCCTTCTACTAAAAGTTACACTTTTCTTTCAGGATTACTTACTTTTAACCTAAACTAAGAGCAGAAGCTTTTGAACCCCTGAAAAAAGAAATCCCTTTTCAGATGTCTTGATTTAGTTATGCAAATTAGAAAATATTGGCTCAAATAAATCATTTAACTAAGACCATACTGTCAAACAGTGACACTGTCAGGAGCAGGTAAATCTCCTAAATCCCCTAGTTTAGACCCCCTCCTCCACACAGCTGAAGGAAGAGTATTAAAAAATAACATCCAAATTACCTCAACAGGTCATTTATTCCCCCAGGCCTTACTAAGCACCTTTGTAAATGATTTAGTGCCTGAACACTAAACCAAAAACTCTTAGCAAGAGCAAAATGCCTGCAAATAAATTAAAGAATAGCAAGTTCCAGTTGGTTTCCAAATAGAGTCTTTGATTAAATGGTTTCTATTTAAGCAGCAGCAATACCAAACTCTTTTATGCAAAATAGTAAAGGGTAATAGATTCAACAGGCTTTAAACTAAAGAGAGGAAAGGAAGAAAGGAAGTGTTTTTTCAGCTTGGATAAAATGACTTGTACTTCAAACATCAATGTACAAAATAAACTCATCTTTTTTCCTTTGCTCCCAGAATGAGGTAAATAGTAACATATTAGCGGATACACTAATGGATGAGGACAAAAAACAGAGTAAAGAGAGCTACAAGTGTTACTAAATTATGTAGATGCTGATCTAGAGGTCACAAATTTAATCTACTTGAATTATTTTTACAAACAGAATGTCAATTTATCGGTAGATACAGTTTTCCTTGGAGAGATGGGGCTAGAAGGAGGGCTAGACAATCACAGGGTATGACAGTGGCATTCAATACAACACAGAATTACATCTTCACGATGAAGACTGTTGAGGAAGAAAAAGCTGGAAGGAGGAACATAAAAGAAAGCTTTGAGCTTCTCTCCTTCTTTGAAGAGCTTGAAGAAAAGAGGGTTGCATTATATCTGCACCAACATTTGCATGGTCTAGAACTGATAGTGGGCTTTCAAATGGATCTGAAGTCTTTGGAATGTCAGTGGGAGCTGAGATTTTTTGTTTGCTCAGTGTAATTTTTTAATTCAGAGAGTGTAAATTGATAACTATCAAACTACACCAGTTGACAAGGTGGCATGAAGTTAAAATGATAATCTAGAAATGCAGATTTTTGTAGGAATGATTATTCTTAAGTGCTAGACACAGGAATTTTTTGAAAAGTAGAACTTATGCAACCCATGGAGCTGTTGCAGAGAGAAGTGGTGTAGTTCACTGACGCTGTACAGCCAAGTTATACAATGAGTCAGACACAGTTCTTCGGGTGTCAAAATTTATCAATATGTTTTTAAATCAAAGTAGACCTTAAAGTCAGAGATTGCATATTCAGATTACTTATATAATGTAGGTCTCTGTCCAACAACCTGTGCTTGGAAAACTATGAGCACAGAGAATTTTATCAGGCTGTAACACAGAATCACAGAATGTCAGGGATTGGAAGGGACCTTGAAAGATCATCTAGTCCAATCCCCTTGCCGGAGCAGGAACACCTAGATCAGGTCACACAGGAACGTGTCCAGGTAGGATTTGAATGTCTCCAGAAAAGGAGACTCCACAATTTCTCTCATTCAACATACAAAAAAAAACTCCTTCACAAGAAAAAAACCACCCCTTCCAACTGTTAGAATCACAGAATCATAGAATAATTTTGATTGGAAGGGGCCTTAAAGATCATCCAGTTCCAAATCCCCCTGCCATAGGCATGGACACCTTCCAGTGGACCAGGTTGTTCCAAGCCCCCATCCAACCTGGCCTTCAACAGACCCAGGGATAGGGCAGCCGCATCTCTGGTCAGCCTGGGCCAGTGTCTCACCAACATCAGGGTAAAAAATTTCTTCCTGATATCTAATCTAAATCTCCCCTCTTTCAGTTTGAAACCATTACCCTTGTCCTGTGCAAAGATATCCAAGTCTATCTCTACTGAACAGAAAGGAGACAAAAAGTAAGATAAACCACAGAGGTACGCAGAAATAAAGGCTTCAACATTTTCCTCAGTAGTTTATTATATCATGAGCTCATGATTAATCCCTGTTTGTTTTTTGTCCTCAAATTCCCAATTTTGGACCTTGTGAGATCAAGCACAATGCATTGAGTGGGATGTTGGAGCATGCAAGAGAACAAAGTGAAAGGTCAGATGAGCAGCTTATGGCCAGTGATATCATAGCCAGCAGAGTGCATAGGTTTCTAATATAAAGCCATTCAGCAGCAAAAAAAAATGGTGCAATTAGAAAAACAGTGCAGAAAAGATCGTTTATGCCTGTATAAATGCAGTATTGCTGCATAAATTCAGTGATCCTGACTGCTAAAAATGGAGAAATTTTAGAGATAAATCAGGAAATGCTGTCATCAGAGGAATGTCTTCACGGTCACTGGAACAGTCTTACAATATCAAGAATTAAAATAGTAAAAGATATATGTAATGTTGCCATTAACTGAAAGTGTCCACTAAATTATATTTTACACAGTTAAATGAAAATATATTGCTACTAACTTTAAAAGAAAGGATTAAACCTGAGGGTGAAATTCATCCCATATAACTTTATTTGCACTAATTATTTTCACACTCAGATAGAATACCTGAGGAGTTGGGTTGTCATCTATTTGGATGGCTGATAACACGATGAGACAGACTAATCACTTCATCTAGATATTGACTACCAAAATCAGTGCAAGCTCAGGTACCTTGTGAACATAAATCACTAATCAGGGAGTGTATAAGAATAATACAAGAACAGAAGAGGAACTAACACTCTTGAATTAATTGCAGGCTCAGGATAATCCTTTACTCTGTAGAGAATAATGAAAAATGAAAATAAATAAAGGGGGATTTTATGACCAACAGCCAGATAACTTTCCAATGGCTTGTTTCATTAGACGGTAGGAAAATCTGTACAGCAATAAGGCTCATTTTTTAACATGAAATTAGTACAGAAAACAAAGAAAAATATTAGTAACTGGAAGTGACAGAAAAATAGATTAGATCTCAAACCTCTGATTTCACAAATAGTCCTTAGTGTTGAACAAGTTTTCCTGATGTCCAAACTTCAGGGGTCAATTTTTTTCTTTGTTGCCAAGTTAACTGTATAGTCTAACAGTCTATTGGTAAATGTATGGAAGTCATCCTATAAAAAAGCTCTGTTAGGGCATAGAAGAGAAAAGGTGTTCTGTGCACTTGTTGATGTTGCCTGAACAGAGTGGAATGATACAGGCAGTCCCACTGGCAGTGTTGTTCGTTGGAATTTGCAGCTCAGCTCTTCCACAGGAGAAACCTATTTTTGGAAATTGCATGTGTTTGTGCAACCTTTGCACACATTTTGTGGGGCATTGAGGATTGGCTGCTGAATGTGAGGTTTAATGTGCAAAGATGCCTCACGGTCCCTTACCTATCTTGTATCTTCAAAATGAAAACCTGAAATGGTGTCTATGTGCCTGCTAGCAAAGCTATGATGGGGCAAACCTACAGTTCTTCTATCAAACCTTCTCATTCAACCAGCCACAGAAACTGTTACTCCTGAGTTCCTAAATGCATGTTAGGATGTAGATTTGTTTCAAGTAACTTCAGCAATCTGAGTTGGATGTCTAAACTACCTACTTATTTTGGTCTCTTTGTAGCACTGGAGAGACATAACATGTCTGCTGAGTGATTCATCCCACTTATGTTAGACATCTATCTTTGATTGGGATGAATCATACTCTGGAACTACCAGTCTCTCCTCTGTGATCACTAAGTTTAAATAACTAGTTAAGAGTTACTGTCTACTTAGAGGGGAACTTTTCACAGGCTGCAGCCATGTGTTACCCTACTATTGCCTGCAGTCCTTCCAGGTCAATACGGATTACAACTGCAAAGATCTTTGTATTCCCCTATCCTCTCCTTAGAAATAAACTGTCTGACTGTATGTGATGACACCTAACAGTAAGGAAATCACCACACCTTGTTTTCCTGTGTACTCAAAGAGGTAGAAATTACCAGATACATTAAGTAAAACAGGCTCTACCAGGTTTTCCAGTTGGTCCCAAATAATTTTCCCTTTCTGCCTTCTCGGAATAAAATGTTAAAGATTATTTAAGTACCTTAATTTAAATTGTAACTCATGGTAAAAAACTACCAGCTGGTCAGCCTTCAGAGTTAGGAGGTACTCCACTTAACACTAGGTTTACTAGATTGTTTTCTATTTCCTCCGATTTTAGCCATTTAACCTAAAACCACGTAGGGAAAGCATTTCTCGGGGTTTTGTTTACTCCAGACAATTTGGGATTGACCAAACACTTTAAGAGACTTGCAGCATTTTGAACCTTAAAGATAATTGCAATGACAACTTCTGTTATGGTTCTCAATTCTTTAATGTGCTTCAGTATGACATTTAATATGAAGCTCAACTGAGAAATAAGCATGACTAAAACAGGTATAAGAAAATATCCTGAGCCTCCATGTATCCCCCAGATTTAAGTAGGAGAGAACACTAATTTAAGACTAGAAATTATTTATACATTTTACATGGTTTCCTATTAATCAGCATCAGAACGAGAGCAATTTGCAAAATTCATGTGGCTTATATTAAACATTTTCTTCTAAGTAAGTAAATGAAAGAGATTTACTAATTCTGGTAGACACTTCATGAATTTATAATGGGTGAGAGATACTAAACACAGAGGGACATATTAAATCTGTACAAAATGCAAAATACTCCTCAGATCTCCGCTAAATTCATTTAATCCCTTTTTGCATGTTTTAAGGCCCATCAGATTTTATAAATATTGATACAATGTAGCAAAAGGCAAGTATTTGCAAAAAAAAACCCACCACAATTCCGCAGAGAAATATCGTTCAGCATTACTACAGTGTCTGCACTGGGGTTAGACTTTAGGATCTTTTTAATCTGTTTCATTGAATACTCTGTTCTCAGGGGTGGGAGAGGGATGCCTTTTTTTAGAAATACCTGGGATGTGAATTGCTTTTTTTCTCTCTTTACAAGCTAGAGTAGTTTTTGGATATCCTAATGAAATCCATTCAGACAAGATTTAGAAAATGTTTCTGAGGTGACAAGCGACACTGAGTAATGGTTTAAAAGACAGGTTTCTAGCTTTTTAGACCAACACCATCAATGCTCAAAATTCCTGCTGGATCAATATGAGCTTTTGACACAAAAGGTTCCATTGGAGGACTTGTTAATGTTTCTGTTTCTACCCTTAATGTTCTGCACCCAAAAAACACATATCATGGCCTCATCTTCCACAGGCAGTCTGTAAACCATGGTGTTTGAATCATGCTCTGCCTTGTTTGTGCCTTTGTTGTACCCTCAGGAAGTCACAGAATCATAGAATTCTCTGGGTTGGAAGGAACCTTAGAGATCATCTAGTCCAACCGTCAACCTAACTCTGATAAACCTACAACCCATCACTAAACCATGTCACTGAGCACTACATCAACCTGTCTTTTAAATACTTCTAGGGATGGTGTCTCAACCATTTCTTTGGGCAGCTGATTCGAATGCTTAATAACCCTTTCAGTGTAAATTTTTTTTCTAATGCCCAATCTGAGCCTCCCCTGGTGCAACTTGAGGCCATTTCCTCTTATCCTTTTGCCTGTGACTTGGGAGAAGAGACCAACCCCTGCTTTTATAACCTCCTTTCAGGTAATTGTAGAGAGCAATGAAGTGTCCCCTCAGTCCCTTCCCTGGGCTGAACAACCCCAGCTCCCTCAGCCTATCCTCATAAGACTTGCTCTCCAGACTCCTCACCAGCTTTGTTGTCCTTCTCTGGACCCGTTCCAGCAACCTCCTTGTCTTTTTGTGGTAAGGGGCCCAAAACTGGACACAGAACTGAAGTTGGGTCCTCACCAATGCCCGGTAGAGGGGGAAAATCACCCCAACTCCTACAGGCCAGGATGCTGTTGGACTTCTTGGCCATCTGGACACACTTTTGACTCATATTCAGCCAATGGTCAACCAACACTCCCAGGTCCTTTTCTGCCAGGCAACACCAACCACTCTTCCTCAAGCCTGTAGTGCTGCATGGGGTTGTTGTGTCCCAAGTGCAGGACCCAGCACTTGGGCTTATTGAACCTGATCCCACTGGTCTCAGCCCATGGATCGAGCTGTCCATGACCCTCTGCAAAGCCTTTCTATCCTCCAGCAGGTCCACACTCACACCTAACTTGGTGTCATCTGCAAACTTACGGAGGGTGCACTCCATTCCCTCATCCAGATCACTGATAAAAATGTTAAAGAGAACCGTCCCCAGTATTGAGCCCTGGAGGACACCACTCATGACCAACCACCAACTGAATTTAACTCCAATTACCACCACTCTCTGGGCCTGGCCCTCCAGCTATTTTTTAACCCAGTGGAGAGTACTCCCATCCAAGCCATGGTGGGCGGTTTCTCCAGGAGGATACTGCAGGAGACTATCAAGGGCCTCACTGAAGTCCAGATAAACAACATCCACAGCCTTTTCCTCATCCACCAAGCGAGACACTTTGTCATAAAAGGAAACCAGGTTTGTTAAGCAGGACCTGTCTCTCATGAACATGTGCTGGCTGGGCATGATCACATTTTTCATTCATTTTCAGAAATGCACATGTAGTCGCTGGTCTTATTTTGGTGACCTCCCTTTGCTGTCTGGTCGAGTTCTCATTTTGCCAGGAAGAAAAGCTCATGCACTCTTATTATGTTACCATTTGTATTGCTGTGGCATCCAAAAGAGCAGTCAGAAACCAAAACTGGTAATAAGAAACACAGTCCTGGGTAGGTCAACAGCTCTGATTCTGTGTGTGCTGCTGCAATACAGACTATAAAAAAGCTGGGCATTAATTGAACAGACCCAATGGCACTGAAGAGAGAAGGAACCCATAGGTGACTTTATAACTGAAGAAAGCACGAGGCTATGCACAAAGGCAATCCCTGGCTGTATGATGTTCTTCCGAGAGACAGACAAAACCTTTCTGATGAAACCCAAATATTGGGAAGTGCTCACTTGAACAACTTCACAAACTGGCTTTCGAATGCACAAAACAAACCAAATCTGGGTTCTACCCAAGCCCATAACACAATTCCCACAGATTTTGATCCAGTTCCAAATTCATTAGAAAACATGGCAAAGTTTTCAGTTCTCCTGACTAGAAAAAAACTTCTTCGTAATTAAACTCTATGTCCATTTGGGCCAACTGGTGACTTCAACACAGATGGAGATGAAAACTCAATTCTTGCAAAGACAGTGAGACTTTATTCCTGCACAAAAAAAAAATTGTAATCAAAGAAATGTTTACTTGCATCTTTACTAGAGGAAGGTGAGGAGGTGAGGGTGTTATTATTTCCAGCTCTCTCCCCACCTTTTTCTCCATCCCAATGGACAGATAGCTAGGCTACTGGTGAGCCTGAACAATCTATAGCCCAGCATTTCAACATAAAGCAAAATCAGAGAAGGTTTTCTTGGAATCCCCACTGGCATCTGAAACCACTCAGAAATGACTGAGCTGCATTGCACAAACGCAGAGAAAAAGGTGGATGACTGGAGGGTTGATTCCCATTAGCCATACCATGATATGTCTTCCTCCGTCATAGAAGGACAGGACCCTCACATTGCTTTGTGGGAATGACCACAAAGGGGAATGCTAGCTCTGGGAGAACACCAAACAAATAAACAAACAAACAAAAGCCTGTTTCCCCTTTGCTTATAGTCTCCCAAGATATTTAGCTTTAGCTGGCAAGAAATGGACCGAGTGTAAAATTCAGTTTTACTTCATGTTTCTCTTATTTGTTTTATTCAGCTATGCGGTGCTGTGGTGCCAAAACATCATCCCAACTTATGCATTATTTACTAGTTAATATCTCAAAACAGATGTCTCTAAATAAAATAATTTTTTTTTTGCTTGCTTGCTTGTCTGCCTGAGGGCCAAATCTGAGGAACAGAACACCTCCTTGGTAATGTGCTCAAATAATGACATTGGCATCACCAAAGCCCTGTTGGAGTTAAACCCTGGGACACTGAGAAATTGGCAGCAGTGTGTATCTCTCAAGTCAGTGTCAGTATCTTCCAGTTCAAGACTCTCTTGAATCTTTGGCTTTCAATCAGCCATTTTAGCTCTGCACACCTACTGAATTCAAGGATTATATTTTTCTTGCAGATCTGTGTGGCAGAAAGCCTGTGTATCAAGGAACAATCTGTCTGGGTCAGAAAAAATATATTGCCTGGAAGCAAGCATGTACCCACAAGTGGAACATGCCTTTAGACAAAGTATTTAACTATGCATTTGGCAGATATTGCCTTACCTCTGCTTTTTTCAGGATGGTGTTGAACAGTTCATAAAATATTGGGCAGGATCACAGAATCACAGGATAGTCCAGGTTGGAAGGCCTTCTAGTCCAACCCCTCCTGCAATGAACCAGGACATCTCGACTGGATCAGGTTGCTCAGAGCCCCATTCAACCTGGCCTTGAACGTTTAGAGGCATAGGGCATCTCCCACCTCTTTGGGCAACCTGGGCCAGTGTTTCACTATTCTCATTGTAAAACATTTCTTCTGTATATCTAATCTGAATCTCCTCTCTTTTAGTCTAAAACCATTACCCCTTGTTCTATCGCAACAGGTCCTGCAAATAGTCTGTCCCTATCTCACCTGTAGGCCCCCTTTAGGTACTGAAAGGCTGCAATAAGGTCTTCCTGGAACCTTCTCTTCCCAGAATGAACAACCCCATCTCTCAGCCTGTCCTCATAGCAGAGGAGCTCCAGCTCTTGGATCATCTTTGTGCCCTCCACTGGACTCATAACAACAGGTCCATATCCTTCCTGTGCTGAGGGCTCCAGACCCGAGTGGAGAACTGCAGGTGGGTCTCACCAGCGCAGAATAGACAGGCAGAATCAACTCCTTCAACATGCTGGCAACCATTATTATACTTTGCTATCATGTTCATCCCTGGGTAACTATTTTGCATCATGTTAGTGATCTTTCTGTTAGGTACTGGTGAGATTTGTGGACTAAAGTTTCACAGCAAGAAATTTCATGGGGTTGAAATGCCCCTGAGAACCCTGTTCACACTCCTCTCCCCTCCATAGAAATGATGTGTCTCTTAAGTCTTTGGAAAACGTATGGGATGCAGGGAAACAAGTCCTCAGTTTTAAAGGGCTAATTCTCTGGAGGGCTTTGATGCTTTTGATCAAAGACATGAGTGGGGCTGGCATTTCACTGGGACTCAAAAATCATTTGAGCTGTGCCTTCCTCTTGTTGACGAAGGGATGAAGGACATATCAATGAATTCTAGTAATCGGATTTCTCTGCAGGTAGAGGCTTTACCCTCAGCTTTAATGAACTGTAAGAAGCACATATACAAGACAGGAGTCTGTAGTTCCTTATGACTACATCTGGACTTTCTGTCCACATATGAATTAAAACAGACAGTTGTAGAAACTTTCTAAAATGACACCAGAGGAAATCTAAGACTGGTCATTGGTAACTTGATTACACATATCAATTATTCCTGCATTTGTTCAAATCTGAAATTCAATTTGGAGGACAAGAAACCCGGAAGTCTTTTTCTTTGTTTGTTTGTTGTTTTTTTTTCTCTTTTTTTTTTTTCTCATTTATCTATAATTTTTTTGGCATCCCTTACCTTATATCCTCATAGTATTCACACAGAAGGTGGATTTTGAGATCATCTAGTCTCAAGCAATTGTACTAAGAGAAGGGTAAGTTTCTTCAGCACAAGATCAACCTTCAAAACTTTAATTTTATTTTAATGAAGCTGGAGATGAGATATTATGTGAGATATTTTCACTTACATAAAAGAATTTAATCTATGAAAAGCCTTTGTTGTTATACATAGTAATGAGATGTCCCAACCAGAGATGGTTACATCCTGTGGAAAAGAAGGTCATGAGTGGGACAAAACAATTAGCCCCTATTTTAAAGAATGGGTACCAAGAGAGTCAGCACAAGAAGGCCACAGAAGCTCCTGTGGCCTTTATCAGAGTTCATAGCGTGCCTGGGGGAAAGACGAAGTATATCTGTAGGGAGTGTAGAAAAGTTTACACTATGATTGTGGTAGTAGGAGGGCTGGGCTTACATTCTGCGTACTAGAAGGAGGAAAACCCAATTATCTACTGAAGAAAAGCAGAGGATGAAAATAATGTGAAGACAGTAAAAACAGCTAGAAAAATATATACTTTAGGATCTACTGCTTTGGGTACAGAAGAAAGCCTGAAGTGATTAATTCATGTGCCAATAATCACAAAGCAGATAGGGAGCAAGGTTAGGCTTAATACCCTGCTGAGTCCACCTCCAGAGCTGTAACCACAAAGCCATTCTGCTCACAGCTGCGCTCTGCATCTCACAATTTGCATACCTTCCCTAAAGATTTACTTGCCCCTGCAACACTTGGCAAAGCACGTGTTCTGATTTTCAGAAATTTGCAGGAGCAGCAAAACACAGCCATTTCAGAGCTTAGTAGATATCTGGAAAGGGTGAAAATAAAAGGAAAAAGAGAGAAAAACATCAGTCAGGTTTCTCACCACTAATAGCAAATTATCTAATTATAAACGAGTCAAGACCACAGTCAGCTAATTGTTCACAAATTTCTCATCCTTATCCCTTCCAACCTCTAATGTACACATACCCCTAACAACTACCCAGCAGTTATCCGCAACGTTCACAAAATTAAGCAAATTACAAATGGGCCCACAATGGGCAGCACATGCCAGACCTGGCTCTCCAGTGAACCACATAATGCTCCACAGCATTTGGCTTCTCTCAGCAGGTACATTAGTCAGGGTGTATGAACCTAATGAGCTGGAGTGAATGCACACCAGTGAGCATCCTTGGAAGAGTGGAGACATTTGACTTTCATGACAGATGAGGAGAAAAAGAAACTGATGTTTCTGCATTGGCTTCTCTCGCCTCCAGCAGCATCTATGCAAAATGCAATCCTGTCTTCAGTCCCATACGAAGTGGCACAGTTTCCCTAGGATTCTGTTTTTGTCTCTATCACGCATGTCCAGAGCAGGCAAAGAGTTACCAGGCATTTTCTGAGGGAGCTGCTGTGACTTTGGAGGATGGTGCTGTCAGTTCCCAGTCAGCAACTGGGGATCAAACCAACTAGAGAGGAAAATGGTCATATGGATTGGAATAAAAAAAAAAACAAAAAAACAAACAAACAAACAACAACAACAAAAAAAAACAACAGCTGAAACAAAACAGAGCTTCAACAGAAGATCCATGTTTCAAGGGCTGGATTTGAGCATCTAACCTCTACTGAGTCTGTTCAGCTTTGTCTGACTCTAAAAAACACACCTGGTTTGTTCCTGAACCATATATTGAAGAAACTATTCTGGGAAACTTGAATTTCTAATGTTTCTGTTCTCTTTTAAAAGTGTTATTCTTACTTGGTTTTGCACCCTCTTGCACTTCCTCTTGCCTGCCTTCTTTGTAGAAGGCCTAACACCACCACAGAGGGATAAAAAAGAATCAATTCTGCCTCTAGCTCAGCTAAATGAACAACTGATAGTATTTCTGACAATACCTCAGCCCTTATCACTTGGTCTTTGGTGACCATACTTCCAATGTCACATACTAGAGAAGCCTTCACTTAGGGTGTGATGCATTTATTTACCCTGTATGAGCACTCATCCTTCTCTGCAAAAACGGCTTAGGATTATTCTCCAGCATGTACTGGGTTTTGCAGCTAGTACAACTGGAGACAAAAAAAGAAAAGGCATTTGTAACCTTATGTCATCTGGAGAATATGAGATAAAATACTGAGAACCTCAGAGAGATCAAGAGAACGTATTTTTATCATTCTATAGCAATAGCTACATTGTCATTTCATCATCAACTAAGATCAACTAGGTATTAACATGAGATGTTTTAATATCTGAAGCTCCTGAGATCTGTTTCCCAGGAGAGTTCTGAATTGTTTAGAGAATAAAAAGGCTGGTATTGCTCTCTGGGATCAGATAATTCAATCACTCTGGACACCAAGGTGTCTCTGACTGAGGTTCAGAGGGGAATGTATGGGTTGTCTAAAGAATCTAAAGAAATGAATTGTAGATGTCACACTCAAAACACACACCTGAATTGATGGAAAAACTGGAAGGAAGAAAGTTCATATGAGAAACCCTTATAACTGCAAGGTAGGGTCCATGCCATCTATCTATTTTTTTTTTTCTGTCTTAAAGTTAGGTGTTTACTGTTAGCTTGTCAACCAGAATCCTTCTATGGTCAATAGAGATGAATAGGCACCTACAGAGAGTGAGTCATCTTATCTATCTTTGGCAGGGATGAATCATCCACTAGAAGTGCATTTCTTTCTCCATCTTTGGTTTCAGATCTGAAGGGAAGTGTGAGCAACTGAAAGATGTGTTCAAGTTTTTCCAACTGCATAAAATGCCATAATAAAAATATTACCTCTCCTTACAAACTCTGTCTTGCTTATATCTTCAAACCATCATGACAGCAGCAATAATGTTCTTCTCCAAAGAGAGAGTTCAGTTTAGCCCTATCTTTCTGGTACATGAAGTTAGGTGACGTGAATCCCATGCAAACAGTTTGTAAACTATTGTCTAAAAGTCACACATAATTTTCCAAAGGCTATGAAGGATGTTTTAAACACTTTAAAGTGTTTTTCTGATACATCAAATGTTTATCTGATTGGGAGATATGTAGTTTTCTGTCTTTGAAAGTTGTCTATGGTACATTAACACTTCTTATCAAGTTATGCATACAATTGCCACAAGATTCAATCTGATCAAAAATCAGATTTGAAATGCCTTTGTTTTGTTGTGGTTTTTTCCTTCCCCCACAAAATGGAAACTGTTTTCTGGCCAGTTCTGGGTAAACAGTGTAAGAAATTTGGCTTTCTTAAAATATTATATAGGGAAATAATTTTTCAAAGAACCAATATTATGTCCAGACACATTCCTTTATTCATTATCAACCCTTTCAAACAAACTTGAGAGAAAAAAAGAGGGATATGAAAGTTATCCTCAGATGTTTAGAATATGTGGTCTAATTGAGTCCAATATTCTAAAGGGAAAATATTTTTTTCTGTTCCAGAAATCTAAGAGAACATTTCTAAAATGTGTTTTACACTAGATCTCAAATCAGATGATTGTTATTCCTGGCCATAAAATACATGAATCATGAAAACGTTCTCATGAGATTTCTACCCTGACACTAAATCCTAAAGGCCTTGACACATAAAAAAGGCTTCATTAAGGAAAAATAAGTCTTCAAATCCTTCAAATCTGCTTAAATGTGAATGTACATGGAGTTTTGGGGAAATATCTAATTTAGCCAATCAGAGGGAAATGATCCAAAATCTCAGATTGTGGATTCATGTTTTAATTGCTCTTGTAGTTTATTGAAACTGTC
The DNA here is from genome assembly GCA_013400555.1 of Jacana jacana. Taxonomy (NCBI): domain Eukaryota; kingdom Metazoa; phylum Chordata; class Aves; order Charadriiformes; family Jacanidae; genus Jacana; species Jacana jacana. Next base: position 18,057 of record VZTM01016647.1, read on the forward strand.
CCTAAACACTGTTAGCATGCGTGGCCACAATAGAAACTAGCATATACCTGCTTTTCCTTCTGAGTGGTCACATTTTCCATTATGGACTGAAGTTTTTAGCCACTTGCCTGTGGTTGTCAGTTCAACAGAAATCATAGGTCAGCTCTTCTGCCAGGAAGGCAGATAGTAGATTAGAGCGAATCCAGAAATCCCAGCACACGCATGAGAACACAAAGTCTAACAATCAAAGTTTCAGATCTGTTAGGCACATCCAGAGGAACTTGCACAACATAAATGCAAGGTAACTCGGCATGA
>VZTM01016660.1:5414-17275 GCA_013400555.1 Jacana jacana
AAGCTGGTGAGAGGCCTGGAGAATAAAGCTTATGAGGAAAGATTGAGGGAGTTGGGATTGTTTAGTTTGAGGAAGAGGAGGCTGAGGGGAAACCTCATCACTCTCTACAACTGCTTGAAAGGGCATTGCAGAGAGGTTGGTGTTGGTCTCTTCTCACGGGCAATTAGCGACAGAACAAGAGGGAATGGCTGCAAGCTGCAGCAGGGTAGGGTTAGGCTGGACATTAGGAAAAAAATTTTCACAGAGAGAGTGGTTAGTCAGTGGAATCAGCTGCCCAGGGAGGTGGTGGAGTCACCCTCCCTGACTGTGTTTAAGAGTAGATTAGATGTGGTGTTGAGGGATCTGGTGTAGGGGAGAACTTGTAGAGTAGGGCTGATGGTTGGACTTGATGATCCCAAGGGTCTCTTCCAACCCAAATGATTCTATGATTCTATGAAGTGAAAATTTTATTGATAATGTTATCTGGAGTCTAAATGGATACTTTGTTGCATCAGTGGCATTAAGGCAAGACATCTATATGATTATTCCAGGTTCTTATGCTGTATACAGCAATGATTTACCTTCACCAGTTTTATAATTAACTTCTGTAAGTGCAGTATATCCCTTTTGAAACATCTAATGTGCAGGAAGCCTACACAGAGTCTTAAGACATGTTTGTTCTTTCACTCTTCCACTTCATTTTTAAAGTTTGATAATGTTAGGATTGTTGTATTACATGGCTGTATTTCATAATCTAGTGTTCTTTTATATTTGACATTTTATATCATCTTTGTATACTGGGACTTTTGAGTGGTTATATTGATTGTTCTATTCTTTGTTAGTACTACTACCAGTACAGAATATCTCAAGCTGAATTCAACTATTTTCTGCTAACAACTCATTTGTCCATCCAAAGAGATGGGGAGCTTCTTCTTTTTACCATTTTAGGCCTTTATATCATAAAATATTTAAATTACAGTATTAAGTACATGAATAGCCTCCCTGACTTGTAATCTATTGAATCAAACAAAAGCAGGGTCTTTGTGGTTAAATAATATTTTTCTTTACCATCTCAGAACAAGCTTTATACATTTAATTTCTGAAATAATTAGTGTTCTTCTTGTGCAATTTTATGGCTGCGGTGACTTCGACAGCACATTCTCTTCCCATCACAAAATTGCTATTATTTTCTTCAACTTTATCTGGCATATTTTCCACCTCTATGAAGGGGCTATTTTCTTTATTTAGTTGAATAATTTATTTTTGCTGTTCTGTGATTATATTACATATATTAATGAAGTTCAGTAGAAAATCTTCAATTAAAATTACTAAATTTTCTGAAACATAATTACGTTTTAGTGCTCCTAAAGCATGCATTATTTAAAAAATAGCTCTCATGCATGCTGCACTAAATTCTTCAATCCTATATTTGAAGCACTTCATAATACACATAGTTTCTTGTCACTCTTTATGGTTGTTTTTATTCTGATTGACTGTGCTAACTGATACAGTCTGAGATCAAGCATACAATTTCTTTAGGCATGCTTGCTTTGAACATTGCCTAGGACACACTGCTCCTGTTTTACTACTGAGCAAACCAATGTGCAAAACCAAGTTAGGCAATGAAAAGCTATTCTTGATGTCCTGATCTAGAGATAACGTTACTTTACTGAAAGAATATAGAATAGCACATGTCTGGGTGGAGAATTCTGTATGCAGTAAAATGTCTCCATGATGGAGATGACATCTTGTTTACAGGATATATATGGTACATGATATGATTAATTCCTTACTATTCATAAATAAGTAAAACAAATCAAATAAGTCCACTAACAAATATTTGCAAAACAAATAATAAGATCCATATTTTCAACAAAATGTAAAAATTTCAAAAATGTGAGCTATCTTAAAAAGATATTTCTAGTTGTCCCTGTCCCATCCCCCCCCTTTCGCCCCCAATCAGTAATTAATTGTTAAAAATGAGGTGTTGTGGGGTTCTGTTCTTGATGGATGACAAAGTAGCATTAATGATGAAATGTCTAAAACTGGATTAACCAAAAGAGGTAATTTCATAAAATGACAGGAGCTTTTACAGATGTGGTTTACTTAATCACCTGGATGTTGTTTCAACATTTTTAGTTCACAGGTCTTAGTAAAAAACTTTACTGGATATATTTAATTGTGTGAAAGTAGCAAAGTTGAAGGTAAATTCCTTTTATATCTTTCAAAAGAGTTAAACTACTTGTGTACTGACATGTGCAGTAAGGGGTAGTGGGATGTTACACAAATGAAAAAGGTGAGAAGTTCATGGAACCTGGTAAAGCATGTGTTGATCATATGCTTGTTCCTCTCTCTTGGTGTTACACTGACAGACCATTCAGAGAACAGTATCTCTTAAAAAGTGAAAAAAAACTTAAATTCCTGATGATTCATTACTTAGATGAATGTAATGAAATAAAGACCCAACAATTAAGTTGAAGCAAAGGCTGTGTGTACAGGTTGTGGACATACAAGCTAGAAGATTTTTCTGAGGCTTTTGTGCACAAAGCATTTACCAAGCTAAATTACAGCTCCATTGAAGTAACTGGGAGTTTGTAGGTCCATTATCTTACTCAAAGAGTAATAACAAGAAAATCATATAAAATTTAAGTATATTTTAAAGTAAAGTTGAATATAAGAATTTAGCTTTTGAGAAGTAAAAGAACCAACCTGAATTCTTGCTTGGATTAACCTGCTTTATTTCCTTTATTGTTTATGCTATGTTCCTAGTAATATCCCTGTTGCTGGAATGCTTTTCTACATTTGTCAACTAGCTACTCAGGTTTTCCTTTACTGTGTTCCAATTTTCCTTTCATGATTGGGCACTAGATCTACCCTGTCAAAATAATTTATTTTATTGATTATTCTAATTCTAATTATAGCATGGGACACATGGATTTATTCTATTAAGACTACCTGCAAATAAAAGCTTCTTGCTTTGGATTTGGCAAAGTATTGCCTAGAACCATAGCTTTTTGCTCAGCTAAAGGTATTTATTAGTCACAATTACAGGTTTTTATTGACTAATTCTCCTTCATTTTACAGTTGAAACCAAGTGCATATTGGTTTGGAGATTTGCTTCTTCTAGAGATTTGCTTCTTCTAAAACCAATCTGTTTAAAGAGCTTTTCTGCCTGGAAGACCAAGCGTAACGTATTAGTCAGGTGACATCTATTTTTCAAATCCAATATATTATTGAATCCTTATAAGTAAATAATGAATACAAGTTTGCATAATTAATTACATTTTTCTTCTTTTGTTAAATTATTTTGTTTTATTCTTTTTTCATACTTATGAGCTCCACAATAAAGTGTTCCAGGTAGAAAAAAATTCTTTAAATGCTTATCACAAATTATAGTTTATTCAAATAGGTTAATTTATTACAACTGCACAAAGGAACTTTATTAAATATTCATTTTCCTCTATCTGCACTGATATTAGTAATTTAAGTTTGGCTATAGTGTAATCAATTACAGTGAAACATGCTGTGAGAAAGTGAGCCTGGCACATTAATTTAATCTATTTTAGCTACTCCTGCTGTCTCCAAAATCATTTCTATGGTTACAAGGCATTTGTCAAAGATTTCTAAAAGAAAACATCCTATGTTGCTGCTTCTCTAAATAAGGCTAGTGTTTTATTATTCTATCTTGGAATACCTGGTTTGGGATTTCTGTATCTCTAAACATTCTTCACTTTGTAGAAAAGAATTAAAACATTGTCATCAATTGACATTTTCTATACAAAAAATACACGATAGCTACTTGTAAAACAGATACAAGAACCGTGCTAATGTTTGTAAGTAGCTAGGCTGACTTGACATGTCTTGTCTGAGATATCAAAGTACTCAGTTTCTTTTCACCATTTCGAGAGACATGCTGACAGATTGCACCGTGGGTTTTAGAGCTGTAAGAACTTAGTTCTAGGCTGAGATGAATATGAATCAGTACCTATAATATCACGAAGGGAGGAAGGAAAGGGTTGGAATTGTAATCTCCTAATATGAATCCATATGAGCTTTAGTCCTGCATTTGATACTGCTCACATGGTCCCAAGAGGTAGAAACTTTGACAGGAAGTTATCCTCTTGATAGTTGAATGTAATTGGCATAATCTTATATCGATGGGTTTTGTGAGAAATGCATTATTTTCAATCATCATCTGAAGGAAAATAAAACAAGCTGCTCTGAGACTCCAATATGAAATATCACCAATAGCTTAAAATAGGTCATGACTACTGTCCACTTTACTCTTGCATAAATTTGCACTGCCTCCCAAAGGGGCAATCTCTGCCTCTTGCACTTGTTTTCTTCCTTGTTCTAGAACAAACGTTCACGAGCCTGAATGGCAAACTGGCCTTAAACCCCTATTTTGTGTTAGACTGCACATAAAAACGTCCCAGAGCAGTTACCATAATTGAGATCCTGACTCAAATGTTGCTCTCTTGTACTTATCTGCACAAAGATTGAAATGCCATCCTCCAAATTATTCTATTATGAGCATACTGAAAAAAAAAAAAAGAATATTTTTTTCTCTGTGAATTAATGATGAGATATTTTCAAGGATTCTTTGATTATTTTTTTCTAATATGTATCTACATCATCTATATCTATATATCTATCTATATCTACATCATGTATAGCTAATCTCTATCTCTAATCTATATCTATATATCTATCATCTATATGTAATTACCACACTGGAGTGGCAGTATTGTTATTTTCTTGTGTGATGGCGAGTCTCGGAAATGCAGTTCATTATAAACTCTGCAAATGTGACTGTGATTATAGCAGATCATAGCATAAACTACAAGCCTCTGGACCATCTAGTACATCCCCTGTTCAAAGCTGACTTCAAAGTTAGCTCCAATTGCTGAAAGGATTTGCCCAGTTGGATTGTAAAAAATTTAAGGGTTTGAGAGTTCATGTCCTTTCTGGGCTCCTTTACTAGTCCTTAACCACTCTTAGTGTTTATTTTTTTGCTTATCTGGTTAGAGTTTGCCTTTTTCAACTAATTTCTGAAGTTCTTTTTTTATAGCAACTCATTAGGTAGTTGAAAATAGCAATCTGATCCTCCCCGGTCCCGTCAACTCTCCTCTGCACTAAACAAATCCATTTCCCTTTTCCTCTCCTCGTCTATCACGTGCTCAAATCCCCTAACCATTTCAGCAGTTTGTTACATTGAAAAGGACATTAACTCATTCAAGAAAGCCTATAATAATGAAAGTATTATCTTCACTTATTATGAAAATATTTTGGAATTTAACCAGTGCTGATTACCAATTCTAGGTGAATGCATATATACCCAAGAAGAAATAAACCATGACTTACTCTTCAGCTATGCTGCATTAATCTCTAAATGATGAAGATATTATTAAATGACAACAGGGACCACCACTTCATCACTAGAATTTTAGGAGCAGCCACTGAAAAACATACTGTCTTGGGCATATTCATTTTCATGATTTGCCAGTTTAACTCTAGAGGTAATTTCCCAGTGGATTTGTTATGATGAAGAGTTTCCATAGATACAAATGTTCCAAAACCTAGCCAAACCATTAAGTTACAAATTTTCACCAAATTGGGATCTAAATTAGATAATCCTGGTCACTCAGAAATTAAAACTGAAAATCATAGATTGAGGATTACTTTTTTTTATTATTTTTTATTTTCAAAGACATTCTATAGCTAATTTAGTTCTGCTCCTATTTGTATCAATAGGACATAAACTATCATCTCTGTCACTGGAATAGAGGAAATTAAATGTTGAATACTCTGGAAAATATTATGAAGTACTGTTAACTTAGCATTTTTGTTATTTCTATGAATTAGACGCATTATCAAAATTCACGTAAGCTAGGGCCCACATGTTGTCATCTAGAAAGACCCTTCTTTAGTGCAAGGGGAGTTTTGGTTGGGGAATAAAGTCAGTCCTCAGCACTCAGTTTTCCAAAATAAAATCTGGGTTTTTTTTGAATCACTATAAAAACAACAATTTTTTTTTAGAACTAAACAGGACTGTAAAACATGTAAATATCAAGTCTGGATTCTGTTGTAGAACAGAAAGGGTTTTTTTCTAGACATACAGATTTTCCACTGTTTTATGATTTCAGCAGCTTTCTCTTCAAGCAAGCAGTTACACTTATGAAAATACACGCTCACACTGAATGCTTGGTCTCAGTCCATTGATCACAGATCAGATTATTTCCTTCCGTCTGGTCATTGGCAGCATGATGCAAGCTAAATGGTAAGGCAGGCCACCGCCTAAACCATTTTCCACGTGCTCCACCGCAGATTGTAGGGATGATAGCCCCCAGCTGCACCAGTTTTAACAACTGCAGGTGACTCTTATAATGGGTATACTTCACCAGTTTTTATGTATTCGGAACAAATTATAGCTACTCCCTTCTTTCTATTTCAATGACTCCATTTTTCGGTCACTGAATCACTTCCAAAAATAAGTGACTTTTGAGTGCCAGTGGAGATCTCGTGGATGTCACCTCTAGCTTTTCCCACTGGCCCCAATAAGCTATGGAATAGTTATATCAATTCACCCATGAATTATCAAGAGTTCCTTGAAAGATCATGACAACATAAATCTTCTTTCAGTCAGGATGTAATCTTGAAAGAAGATGTCACTTTCTGTCAGTTTGATGTAAAATATTGCACATCTTTTTCAACACAAATACAGAAATTCACTCATGGGTCTTGACCTCACTGCAGCTAGGAATTTTGATTTAAGATTCCTAATTACTTTATGACTCAAACTCAATATGAAAACACTGCAAAAGCAAGGGGTATTTTTGCATTTTCTCTGGCAGTTATACACTGTGAGAAATAAACAGCTGGGGTAAGCAGCAGGCTTTTCAATATGTTTTATTTATTTATACACAGAACTTTAAGCATATGTCATATTGATGGCATTTACATCATAATATATGTTGTTCCCTATAGCTGTGCAAATTCATCAAAAATTGTCTGAATATCTACTGAATGTTAAAGCGGGAACAGCTTACCAAACTTTTTTTCCATCTGCTTCTTATCCCGCAGGCTCAGCTTTTCTGCATAAAACACTCAGTGAGGGAAATGTATGTTTTAAAATGTAATAGTTTGACTGAAAAAAAAAGAGTTTCTTTTTCTCAGTCCAAAGGAAAGAAGAAAAAGATGTGAAAATTTAGCTTGTTCCAGACATGAGAACAAAAAGAATGGAAGGAAAGCATCCACAGAGGGAACTAAATAAGAGGATTACATTCAGATCAAATTAAGTACATTAGAAAATGCGTTTTTGTAAAACACCTTTTAAAACAAATACATCTTTTCAGTTCTATTATAAATTTATATATATTTATTAAACAGAGTTATTGATACAGAAGTTCTATTCTTTAGTTTTATGCTTTCTAATGTGCTAAATTTTTGCCCTTAACAGTGTGGTTTCTAAGATGTGGAGCTACCAAAGCCCTCAGATGTTTGGCAATAGTCTGAGAATTAATATTGTGAAATGTTATACAGGGCTTCTATTGGTACACGAGACTATAGTCAGTCCATGCATGTTTCACTCACGGGTCCTTGGGCGGTTAGCTGCACTAGCATGTATATATCATGCTGGAAAACTCCATCTACCTATCTGAATTAGAAAACGTGAGTACTGTTTTTTTTGATCTTAGACATTGTTACAGGGTCTATTGATAGCCACAAAAATTTTTGGTTTGATTTTGTTTGGTCTAGGTCAAGCCTGCTCCATGTCTATGCAGACACAATTAGTTTCAATAAAAATTGCACACCTTCAAAAGAGTGGATGTCTTTTCAGGTTCAGACCACAGTGTACCCAAATTCTGTGCTGTATTGTTTTTTGCCGTAGAAGATGTATGGAAACCTACTTTCTATGAAGTTATTCTGGACAGTGAGTGGAAATGTCTGCTTAATTTAGTGGAATGTCTCTGAAGATGGAAAAAAGAGCTCCCTCTTCATTAAATCACTAAGATCATAGAATGATTGAATGGTTTGGATTAGAAGGGACCTTAAAAATCATTGAGTTCCAACCCCCTGCCATGAGCAGAGAAACCTCCCACTAGAGCAGGTTGCTCAAAGGCCCATCCAGTCTGATCTTAAACACTTCCAGGGATGGGGCTTCCACAACTTCTCTGGACAACCTGTTCCAGTGCCTCACCACCCTCACAAGAAATAATTTCTTCCTAATATCTAATCTAAATCTCCCCTCTTTCAATTTAAAACCATTAACCCTCACCCTATTACTACACCCCTTGACAAAGTGCCCCTCTCCAGCTTTCCTGTAGGCTCCCTTCAGATACTGGAAGGCTGCTATAAGGTCTCCCTGGAGCTTTCTCTTCTCCAGGCTGAACAAGCCCACCTCTCTCAGCCTGTGCTCATAGGAGAGGTGCTCCAGCCCTCTGATCATCTTTGTGGCCCTCTGTTGGACCTGTTCCAACAGATCCGTGTCCTTCCTGTGCTCCAAAGCTGGACACAGTACTCTAAGTGGGATCTCACCAAAGCAGATGTTTTCTTTTAAGTGGTAGCCATACTTGAAACACTCTTTACATAGCAGCATAATTACTATGTGTCATTTGCTATCTTGCACAAGCAAAATAACAGTAACAGTCCACAGTACTACAAAGCAAGAGCAGACAATATTCAGATAAATGGAACCAGTGAGTATTAGCGTAACCATGGCAGCAATTGTCTGGTATCACACACACAGTGTAAAATGAGAAGACACATACTATTGCACTCAGGGGATACACTGTCCAGACACTGACAATTCACCTCCTCCTTTTTTTCCAGCTAACAGCAGAGTGATGAGTACCTTTTGTTGAAAAAATATGGTAAGTTTGAAATATGACAGGTGAAATGGAAAACTAGATATGATAGAATCTTCCCTTTATTCCCAATAGATAAAATATGTTTATTCCCTGGCAATGTAAAGATTTTCAAGACTGAAGATAGCACATACACTTTTTATCCTGTGCAGCCTGGAACCATGAATCTTCTTAGGAAATACGTTATCTTCTCAGTATAAGTTAGTTTTGTGATATGCCTACCACCTAAGCTGTAAAATAGTCAGTGTTTAATAAAAAGTTTTTCTTAGCACACTGACTTTTAGAAAGCATACAAATTGTCATGTGCCTTTAGTTCTAGAAACGTCTTGATTTCTGAATTTGTGACACAGTTTTCTGGCCTCCAGTAGGAATTTCAAGCGTATCTACTTTTTACAGTAGTCACTCACTGACTCATTGGCCATTTTAATATGCTTAAAAAAAAAACAAAAACCAAACAACAAACCTACAGAAAAAAAAAAAAATGTTCCAATTACATGGTTGGCACCTGAAGTTTTCTTCCTTGGGCAATAGTATCCAAAGTTATGTGCTTAGCTTATTAAACATTTCCAAGCTCAGTGGGAAAGCTGAAAACAAACATGACATTTTATCCTTACCAAGACACATAATAAGCTGGAAGAATTCCTTTTACCATTCCGAAATCATTCTTTGTTCTTCACCTCATGTTTATTTCTGCAATAAAATGAAAGAACTCTGGTTTAAAAATCACTTAGTAAAACACGGAACAAAAAGGCATCAGCTAGAGAAAAGAGACTGAGTCCTTGAGCTTACTCACACTCCTATAATGACACAACTGAGTGCACTTCTTCCACTGATACAAAAGAGTCCACAGAAATGCAGACATAATACAGAAATAGATGTATGCTATAATTCAGTCCCATCACCAGGAAATTATAATGAAATTGGTTTCTCTAATGAAAATTATCTGGTATGCATCCCACCTAATAGAAACCAGAATGTATTACTGGATCTTGTAAAGCTGGAGAAATGTGCAAAATCCTGGCATGTGAATTGTTCTGTTCATGAATGCAAGAAAGCATCCAGTAGAGAGAAAAAAAATTGACATTCACATATTGAATTTTAAATATATATTAAAAAATAAAAAATTATCAGTGTGCGTCTCTAGACTGCTCAGCAAAAACATATTCTCACTCTGTAGTGGTAGAAAAGAACCACAGATGGATTAATGAATAAGAGATAAAAACTAAAATAAAGAGTAAATAGATACACCTGAATAAATTTTGCATAATGGAGATCATAGAAAACAATAGCATATTCTCACTTGGAATAATGTGCTCTGTTATGGACCTTAAAACATACATACTAAAATAATAGAAATAAATGTGATTGCATCAGAGGCCTGATAAGATCTGTCAAGCAAAAATCCAAATATGATGACTATGAATAACTTGACTTGAAACAGGACAAGGAAGACATAGGCAGAAATTAGACATTTCCAATAATATAAATGGAATCTTGCTGTCCTATCATAGTGAAATAAATCCTTTCAGTTAGGTAGATATGCGCATGTTTCAGAACTGGTTTTAAAAAACTCTGTTTGTGGCACATAATATTTTTGTGGAACTTTCTGCCACAAAATTTCATTAGACCAACAAAATTTAGTAGTATACCAGTATCAGTGTACAAATGAGATATGTGATAAGGTTTATGAAAATTTCCATAGTTAAGTTATACTGACTAATCTATTAATTCCCTGAGTTCCTCTGATTCAAGATGTGCCCTGCCTAGTGATTTTCAAAGAAACCAGCCAAGCATAGGTTCAGCTATAGCTGGCTATTTTCTTGTGCCTTTCTCAGAAATAAGTCCTACTGGCTGAAAAAGAGCACAGAAAGGTAACACTCACACCAAATGGTAACTGCTACTGTGTCTTCTTTTTATTTTCTTCATTATTAAATCTAGGTAAAATATGTCCGTTTGAACTTAATTTCTATTTAAATAAACTCACTTTTGGTGACATCCGATAAGCCACATAAAAGTAGCTAAATCTTGCTCTGATAGGCTTTTAGACAAAACAAAAATAAAAATAAAATAGATATTAATTAATGATATTTTTCAGCCTTTATTTCAATAAAAAAGGAAAAAGAAGGTGAAACTGCTTGATATGAAAAAGAAAGATTTCCCTTCCAGTCTGAAAAAAACAAATTATGCTTTTTAATTGCCAGAACAATTATCCTATATTTAATATTTTTCTTTATGATAGCTCTGTGCCCAGGCATGCCACTACCCTGTAACCATTTGCTCCACAAAGCTAGATGAATGATGTACAGCGAGGGCTACACATTTCTTCTTGTAAAAGAATACCTTCTTACAGCAACTTAATTGAGAAAAGAAGATGACAGGGCAGGGCAACAAATACATACCAAAAATGTTTGTTGTTTTTTACTGCACGCTTACTCAAGCACACTGTAGAATAAACACTATAGGTGATAATACTAGAGGTATGCAAGAAACTTCGCAAGTACTTTTTGCCATTTAGGGCAATTTAGATATATATGCTGCACTGTTTTTTTCACTACCAGTCCCTAAAGAAAACCATTCCGTCTTCTGTGTATGGTAATAGACAAGTGAAAAATATTTGCTTTGGCTGAGATTCCTGTAGAGATCCTACAGGAATGATTTAGCAATAACCAGAAAGCAAATAAGCTTCATCAGAGGCATGAAAATTAAGTATAATCATACCTTGATTTAGTTTCTGAAATTTTAATGAGGGACTCCATACAACTCCCAGAGGCACATCACTGCTTTAATTGTTTAACTTTAATTATTATTTGTGATATGAAACAGATGTTTTTCTTCCTAACCTTATCTACCTGAATATCACTTTGAAGCATGTGCTAAATGACCACCTTACAATTAGGTCAAGTGATTAAGAAGGCAGCCAGATGGTTGTTTAAACTAAATGAATAATATTAGTATCTTTTTAAACCATGTTTAGTAAAGCTTATACTTCTTGTGTATTACATTATTTCAAAGTCT
>VZTM01016664.1:0-36596 GCA_013400555.1 Jacana jacana
TGGTCATTGTAGGTCCTTTCCAATTGAAACATAGTGATCCTGGTCTAGTCTAACTTATTCTATACCACAGATAAAAACCAAGAGGTTCTGCATTCTACATCTGGATTGTCACGTCACCTCCTTTATAGCCAGGCAATACTGAGACTGACTTTGGAAACCAACAAGAAAAACTCTTGCTTGAGTGCTATTATATATGTATCTATAAAAATGTAAACAAGAAAAATGAATGCTTCAAAGCAATGTATTTGATTATATTTAAATTCAATCTCTGCCTGAAAAAGATTAATTTTAAGCCTGCCCTTTTGAAGAAAAACAAACAAATATCCTCACAAAATAGTAATAGGAAGCTGGGTGTCTGAGATTCACAACAATTGAAATTATATTTGATAGATTTGAACTGAGATTGCCCTTCTCAGGAGTTTGGCTTTTGACTTAAATTAGGAATTTTCCAGTGCCCCTAACCAGAAAGTCGTGCTTGGGAATGTCAGATGCTTTGATAGCTGGCCTCAAATTGCTGGGTACGATACAAACCACCAGTGAAACATCCTTAACCTGTTTGTTGCATGAATGAAGCCTTTGTGTGTACGGAGCAGGCAAGGACATCAGAGCCATCCTGAGACTGGGGGAAATCACTCTTGCTGCATCCACCTAGAGTTACCTCAGTTTCTGAATAATGTTTCTTTTTGGCATAGGTAATTTAGGTTGTGAATTGGACTGTTTCTTTCAAACTAGCTACCCTATTGTTCTGTTACAGCTCTGCGCATGCTGTGGTGAGAGCCTCAAACAACTTTCAACTTGGCAGTGGCCTCTCTCTCCCTGTCATTCATGCAACAGCAACAAGTAAATATTGGCCTTTCTAGAATTAGCTTAATGCTGGCACAAGAAACTCTTCAGCATATGTTACCAGCCATGTTTGCCTTCATTGGTCTCCCCTACCTGCTGTGTCAGAGTTGAGATGAACATGAAAACCCAAATCTCACATATATCTATAATTAGTAGATTGTGGTNATTGAAAGGTATCATGAATATATTTCATAGAATGGAGTGGAAGTTGTTATTGGAATGTATATGGTGAAGTATCATATGTCAATATTGTCTAACAAAATGCATGAAATACAAAGGCAATAGAATATTTATGTAAAGTGCTTAAACTGCTTATATCCATTCTTTTTTTGTGTTTAAGCTTTTCTAACTGCTGTGTCTTTGTCATATTTTTCATATAAGGATGACATTACTTACAACCTTAGCTAACTGTAAGTTAACAATGCTGCTTGGGTGGGAATTTAGATAAGCTTTCTAAGCTCTAAGCTCTTTTCTAAGCTCTGAAGGTTTAGCTAATCCTTTTTGGTTTAGAAACTGTGCTGGATATCTGGTGTGATTAGGTTTTGTTAAGAGATGTCTACAGAGAAAGCGTTCTGGGAAGAAAGAATAAATTGTTAGATGCAAAGATGAATGTTTGTTGCCTACTTTTTTGTGTTTTAAACACATGATAATGAAATATCTTGGGAGGTTAAAATAAAGAGCTTTACTTACAACTTATGAAGATTCATTGTGGTCAAATCTCATTTCAGATAAAATAATTTCCTAACCTAGATTTTTTTTTTGTTTGTTTGCAGAAGTCAGTGTTCTTTCTATCAAAGAAAAAAAAAAAGAAAAAGACAATAAAGAAAATCTCCAAACCTTTGGAAGTTTTTAAAAGTCCAGTTCTCCTTGTACACATGTTATAAATTGTATTAAGTGATTCAATTTAAAAAAACCCAACAACTATTATGACTAATTTTACAATTTTTGTTTGTTTCTAGCACCTATCTAGCACTAGACAGTATGTGCAGTATTAGGACATTGCAGTGGAAGTTGTATTGCTTCTTGTTTTTAGCCCATTGAATATTTTCCCTTACTTTTAAGGGAATATATATATAAAGATAATGCGAGAGACAGAGTCTTAGTAGCTGAAAAAACAACAGACTTTTGCTGAAATAGGAGAAGGACATCAATAGAGGGGCCCATTTCTTTCATCACTAGTTGGCAAGATTGGTGTCTAATGACAATGTAGGTCCAAACATTAGTATGTAGAAGAGAAGGTTATAAAACTCCTGTCAATAGCAATAGCCAAGTGAATTTTAATTTCAAACAAATAATACTTCGAACATTTTGAATACTTTGAAATTAAAATATTCTCCTGAAAATCTAGAAACCAAAGCATGATAACAATGGGTTAGACTAAATCAGTAAAAAGGTGATGGGAAACCATCACTTAATATGATCATTTTTATTTATCACTGTAGTGCCTAGTCTGCCTACTCAGCGGTGATGAAATCAAAACTGCAGTAAAACACAACAAGTAAGGAAAAATACTTGGATTGTCTTTTTCTGCTGGTGTGCAGTATCTGCATCTTGCTCTTGGGAACCCATGCCTAAGGGCCACATGTACACCTTATGTATGGACTGAAACGGGGGAATGAACCAACATATATGCAGCAGGAATGACCGACAGACTGAAGCCCTGGAAGGAAGCAGCGAGCCAACCAAATTGCTGGTATCCGGTATCCATGCTCCCAAAGAGCACAAGGGACCCTCAAAATATTACCACTGAATTTCGGAAAGGCTGTCCTGAATACATCTGGTGGGAGGGTCTATGAATCCCTTGGATCGTGTGCCTAGCTACAGTGTATGGTGACCTCCTGAGTTCACTTTATGGTTTTTGGAATTCGCTGACTGTATGTTCTTAGGTAAGTGGCTTCACCTCTGAGCCTTGGGCTGTCTGCTAAAGTACATTGTAAGACTAAAGCAGTAAATGTAATGCTGCAACCAGAATGTGCTTTGAAATCCACAGAGGATAACTGTACTAGTAACACAAAGTGTTACAACGTGTTGGAAACCCAGCTCCTCTCTTTGTTGTAGCTTTCTCCAGGGGAGCTTGATCCTGGACCAGAATTGTGGGTTTGAGATCCTGTGTTTTTTAAATCTGCTTTTTTACCTCAGACCTAGAATTTGCTATATTAGTCAGCTGGTTTCACCTTTCCTTTTCTGCATTCTATTAAGGAACCTGAGTGTCTTTGGGGCTCTGTGACATGTTGAGTTAAAAATTACTATAATTACTGTGATCCCTGTGGAATTTGAAGTGTGCACAGTTTATGCCTCAAGGGGCTTGAATCCTTGGAGAGTCTATTTTCTGGGACAGCGAGAGCTGTGAAATATATAACTCTTGATTTGCACTCAAGACCAGAGTCTGATTTGTATGGTTAAATAAAAAAAAAATGCTGATTTATACAATTTGTTCCTGGGTCATAATTATGGTCTAGAATTAATTGAATTGCCTGGAGGTTTCACTACTGTACATGGTAATGATTACTAAAAATTGATTCTCCCCTATATTTCTTTATTAGCTTATCTGAAAATGACATATTGTGAAGAACAGTTTTAAATATTGCTGTGCTGAGCAACTTTGTAAATTGCTATTCAAGCTGTTTGTGTTGGGGTTTTTTTGTTGTTTTTTTTTTCTTCCTTGACTTTTTTAGGTGATTTATTATTTTATAAATGCTTGAGGTATAGCTTTAGCAGAAACTTAATGTGGAGTGTTTTTTTTTTCATGTTTCTGACTAAGGATGTTGCTCTGTTAGCCTTCAAGATCTGGTATGCACTCCTTCCAGACAGATGGACTGGATTGCACCCTCCAGACATGAGGACTTTGCTCATCCAATGGCTTATGGTGCCACCAACCATGCCTGGGCCATCTAAATACAGACAGCGTATACAGGAGAGCAGTTGAGATGCAACCCACCTTTAGCCAATTTAAAGCTGGATTTTTTGGGATATTTGCACTATGGATGGAGTAAGTTTAATGCATAGCTATAGAATTTGTTACTATTGACATGATAGATATTTTTTCTCAGACTCTGTAAAGCATATTCTGAAAAGGTTTCACTTCAAGCTTGTCCACATATTAATTTAGATAAAAGTTGACCATCGCAGAAAGATAGTATTATGACACTATCTTCAATAGTATCATTTCAAATGTTACTATAACATAGAAAATCGAATGAGAAACTTTTAGATATATAGAAAATTAGATATTTGAACTTAGTTAGGCAATTTTTTTTCCAGAGAAACTCTCCAATCATGTTACTACTATGAAACTTTGCATTTCATCAGTTCAGCACTTTCTGGCAAGCTCTTGTTTTTACTGGGAGGTTTTAATCTGGTGCTTTTATTTGCATTGAATATCTAATTCCCAAGATAAAATGAGAGCATGTTTTAAACCTTAAAAAAGGATAAGAAATGAGGGAAATAGTCTGTTTTCTGAAGCTCTGGAATAACAATTACATTTAATTGACTTAAGTGGATTTCAGCTGAGTTCTCTTGGTTTGACAAGGGAAGAAATGCCCTGTTTGTGACCTCAGTGGAGTTTGCTTTGGTTGCCTCTCAAAGGTGATGAACTTAGCTTACTTATCTTTGCCTCCAAAATCCACCTAAGACATGGCACTTGCTGGTGGCTGCCAGAAACAGCAGGTCAGACTTGCTGTGCTCAGGTCTGTCAAAGCTAAGAGGGCAGATATAAGGCTGGAGCACTGTAGTACCTCTCCTTATGAGTTACCAAAATGATGAACAGCTGATAATGGCCATTTCTCACTTTATCCCAAAGTGTGTAAAGCAGTGCCTGTTGCAGGATCTTCTCCCCTGTGACAATAAAGCCCTTTTAGGTATGCCCATAATCTCCACAATACTCACTCTCTGATGGCACCGCTGAGATGGTAACTTTTCATCCCTTTACACCTCTGTATTTTCACAATTTTCAGCTCTGCTCAGAGGACCTAATTTTACTCAAAATCTCAAGGGCAGTCTCACTCTCTGTGTGTTGGTCATTATGTGGCATTTGCAGACTGGTGCTTCCTTGGCTCCGTGAGTTGGATCTGCCCATGGATCATCCTCCCTGTAGTAGGTTGCTCTGAGAAGAAATGGGCTGGGGCAAAGTTAAAGCTGCTGCCCATCCCTACCAACGTGTTGACTTTGCCCCAAGTAATTTGCAGTCGCATTGGAGATAAAGGGGTGATTGTGAAGGGCTGTAGATGCAAAGAGAATATGGACATCTTCACCAGTATCTGGCAACACTTAGTGGACTGCTCTAGGACAGAGGCAAGGACGGAGCGTGGTGCATGTTTTTGTTGTAAAGCCAAGCACTCCTTGTGCATTCTCAGTCTAGCAAAATGTCTTGATGGGGATGGGAGAACCTTTCCTTGCCCTTTACACCAGAAAAGGAGGAAGAGCAGAATGCTCTTCTTTTCATAACTGAAATAAAAAGAGACTCAATTCATCTCTGGGATGCTTATAGAAAATTAGCCCAGTTTGTCTTTCTGATGTGAAGAGAATCTTCTCACCAATTATTTATGCTTCCCTCCCTCAATGCCGCCTCTTCTCTTTACTCTTACTAGCCCCTCTTATCTCTGCTGCAGATTTCCTGGCTCTAGAGATACACAGAAGCACAGCAACAGAGTCTTTTTTTTTTTTTTTTTTTTTTTCTTTTTTCTTCTTTCTCTGTTACTGTTGCCTCTGTTTTATTGTATATAAATGTATGAGGATGTCTTTGACTGTTTATCAGTTTAAGTGCTTTGGGCAATGTTAGCATTCAAGCTATCAAACTATTAAGGGTCTGATTCTGCAGAATGTCTTCTAAGAGGTGCTGAGATATTTCTGTGTTTCTTGATAGACTTGGATGAGTGTGGAGGACGTTCATCCCTTCAGGCAGAGCTGAGGATCAGGCCCTAATTGGTGTTAAATTTGGGACAAACAGCCACTAGTGTTTAGCAAGGATATGTGTTTGCCGGAGAAGAAGAAGCCTCATGCTGTGTTGATTGATGCTGATTTCCATTCCATTATTTCAGGATGTGCACTACATGCTACCAAGAGGCCAATTATCAAAGGTTGTTTAAAAGACACATCTCTGAGTACTGGGATTCATCATTAATTCAGGGGGTTATGCTTCTGCCTTTCCTGACTTCTCTATTCCACCCACAACAAAAGTGCTCGTTTTACACATAATTCCAAGTTTGCACCTCTGAATATTGTGCTTGCCTTCCTGTGGAACTTGGTTCTGTGCTTTGTGAAGAATTACACTATATTTTAGAGAGTTTTGTCCTATGCAACATCATTGGTCCCAGAATATCAGACCTGGCCAGAGAAGCAGCAGCAAAAAGACAGGCCACCCCAGTAGTTTATACAGTAGGTGATGCTCCTGGAGAAAATAGAGAGAGTACAAACATTTGGTTCAATTCAAATAAGGCTAATCACCACAGAACTGTAAACAATCCATACTGGCAAAAAAACCACCTAACCAAAGAACATGGAATAATAATAAAAAAACCCTTTATATATAAAATAGCTATAAATATATATATGTATTATAATAAAAAACTTCAACTGTCCCAAAAGAAGAGAATAAGGTTGTGATGCAAAAATGAAAACCCTCAGCATGATTCCATTTCTATCATTTCCTTTAGTTGGCATAGAAGAGACGCTGGTCATCAGATTTATTCCCACATTTTCAAAACACTGGATGGAACTGAATCCCACTTTCAAACCCTTCAAACATCTGGCAGCAAGAAATTTAGTGAAGTTGTTGGGCCAACAGGAGCAATTGTTGAAGACTGTACTCCTAGTGGAAGAAGCATGGACTAACCCTTTGACAGAGATAAGTCACATCATCTAGGGATGGCAGAGGTTTAGCCAGCCAAAAAATGTCTCTCCACTGAAGGCTGTAGCTGCCATGTGGAGGGGTGTGGGGAAGGAGACTGTGGTGAAGCAATGCCTTTAGCATCATCCTGTGCCAGGCAGATGGGATCAGTACCTCTCACTCTTCCACCCTCTGCTCAGACCCTGCTGCATTCCCCAAGCTCATCAAGACCTGATTAAAACTTAGCATTTATCCAGGTCTCTGCACAAGCTAACTAATTAATAGTCACAACACTGTGGTGAGGAAGATGAAAGCAATATTATTATCCTAATTTTACACATGGGGGCATAGAAGCAGAGGGGAATGCTGAGCTAGTATTAAAGTGTCAAGCTCCCACACTTGCAGAGTCTGCCCCAGCTGTGTTCTTTAGCACATGGTTTGGACATACACATATAATGAGCTATCCATTGGGGTTTCAAGATGTTGATCTTTGCTGAAAGCCTTGATTGCAGGCCACAAATGTGGAAATGTTCACCCAATCTGAGAATGACTCTGTCTCCAAATTTCAGCCTGTCCCTAATGCATCCCATTTCATGCCATTCAGGTGACTTCATTATGCTTTTAAGTGAAGTCTTATAAATGTGTGGTCAAAACCCACTCAGATTCCTTCTGGGAAGGTCCCTGGTTCTGATCTGAATCCACAGGGAAGAATTTTGTGGTATGGAAGAGAAATTAAATTAGTCAATGGAAATTCCCTCTGAAGGTAGTTCCTTCATGATGAGAGGGATTTTTAAGCCTATTTAATAAAATATCATTAGAAAAAAACCCATTCTGTTCTATTCTGTAGGATTATTTAAAGAAAATGGTAAAAAATAGCACATTTTCTAATAACTTTTTGTATTAATGGAATTTGCTCTGTGTCAGTCTTTCTTTCCCATTGTCACTATCATTCTGAAAAGAATTTGCCCCATGCTTCTTTTACAGTCAGTAGGCAGAAATAGAAATTTTCAGAACAAAAATAATTTCATCCCAAAATAAGTTAGGTGAATGGCACCTTAAAGAGAGTCCTATTTTCCTCCAGGGACCATAAGACAGCAAAAGGGCACTAATTCAGATAGGGCTATCTACATTACAGAAGTTGAAAGTTAGATGAGACGAAACCTACCCTTAATTCTCCTTTACTCCTGATATCAAACCATGTTGCTGGTTCTTTTTGTGTGTAATGCCAGGGGTTGATCCAGTCAGTGTCAATCCTTCTGCAGCCTCTGCATCTGATCTCTCCCTAAAAACCCATCACATACATTAGGGTTACATTTTCTCCTTCATCTTTTAAAAGATCTGTTCCTATGCAGAAAGATATCCAAGATCCGCTTTCTATTTCCAGCTCTGTGTTGCTGAGTTTATGAATTGCTTAGGTATTCTTCAGGGTCACAGTTCCCACACTGCAGGAATTTGATCCTTGGATAGCACCACTGTGAAGTTTCAGGTGGCTAATGGTGAAATCCACCAGTCACCAAGGCTCACCTGGACTTTCTGGTGGCACTTTATGAGTCTCTAGCAATCCTCTCATAGTCAAGTAAATAAGTATCCTCTAAAAACTGAAAGTGCATAGGGCATTGCCATAGTAGGTCTCCAGGGCTTTTACAATGCAGTTTTATTTCCTTGCTAAATATAGATACTTGCTTCTTATTTGCCCAAGAGAACTAACATATTATTTAAGGGATATTTTCTTTTCCTCTTTGCCAGGCAGACTGTACGTGTGTATGCGAGTGTAGGTTTGTGTGTATACAGTATATTGAGCAATTTTGGTGGCTATTTGCCAAAGCAGATAATAACGTTGTAGCTTTAGTGTCTGTTTATTTCTCCCCTCTCTTCTCCAACCCTGTCTCTTGCCTCCCTATTGATTTAGTGCAGCCAGTGAAGTTTTACAGCCTGCATTTAAGGAGGCTGCTCTTTGAAATCCATGAGGGGCTGCTAATCAGAACTAACTGCAAGCATCAGGTGCAGTAGGCATCTCCGTCCTGGCCTATTGGCTTAAGAGAGCATGAAGGGCTAATTTCATGGCTGATAAAGCTTTCTGTCAAGGAGGCCTCCCAAACAAATGAACATTGACTTTTCTTTACAAGGGAAATAAAAATGGTCTTTTATCACAACCGCTTGCTTGTGCAAGGTAAGAAGTCATATCCCTGCGGGGCTATCACTAGTCACTTGGGACTATTTGGGAGCTTGCTAAGTTGCCCAGACAAGATTTCCAAATGGATTTTGGAACCTAATTCCTCTTTAAGTTCTCACTTTCCCTTCAATTTCCTGCACTTTTTCAGGTTCAGGTCCACAGATGACAAAAACCAGTGGCAGATCCGCTGCAGACTTTGCAACACTTCCTAAGGCGTTTCCTAGGAAATAGGAATTGGGTACCTAAATCCCTTTCAGAATCTTTCTGGATCTTTATTGCTGCTTCCCTACTGGTTTGCCAATTTCGTGGATCCTCCCTGTTTTACCTGACTGATCTCTTGATATCGCCTAGGCTCTGAGGATAAAGTTTCTGTTTTTCTGCTCTGCCAGCAAGATGGGATTTGACCTCTGCTTGAAGGGAGCACCCATCTTCCTGCTCTTCTGAAGAAAATAATATTGATTATTTCAAAGCACATGGCTTGAGGGCCTGTCTGTGAGAGGGAATCAGGCCATTGTGATACCATTCAGGTGTCTTTCTTTCATCCATTAAGAGTCTTTACCAAAGGAAGTGGATGCCATTTCTTAGAATTATGACGTAGCGAGTAGTTAAGTGTGTGGTTAAAAGACTGATGCTTTCAAGAAAATAATTTACTTGCATAAAATTAAGCAAGTCTTCACATACTTCAAAGAACACGGTCTGTGAAGCTTTTAGAATAGTATCATTTTTCTTTCATTCTTTCATGTTTTGATGAAATGTAATTTCAGCCAGCAATACCGATAGTTCAAGGACACAGTCCTTGTTTTCAATACTGAGGTAATTGTGTTTTCCTCTAACTTCCTCAAAGAAAAAAGTCCCCACCAAATCTGATCCTGATCTCCACTAATCTTAAATCCATCATTCTATTATGAGTAGTTTTTAAGGATCCTCTTAAGGCTGTTTTGCACTACAAAGGTTACACTGGGAGAGAAATGTTGACTAAGACCTCTTGTGGAGCTCTCATGTATTTTGGTAACAAGACTTTTGCATTTATAGATAAATTACCTGTTTGAAGGACAGACACTTTGCTATCAAAATGTTTATTTTGGTAGTGTAACTTCATTTACACAGAAAGGGTTTGTCTGCAGAACAATGTCTATACAAGTTGCAATTTTCTCTTTCTTGCAATTCATCAGCATAACACGAATTCTATAATACAGACCTGGCTCTCAAATTAGGCTGTTGAACAACTCCACCAGCCTGTAGTAAAACAGTTTAAGCCTTTCACTACAAATCCTCAGGGCTTACTCTGGTCTTGTATATAAGGCAGTCTCCCTGGTAGTTCCAGCTGCACACCAGCCTGTTCAGGAATAGGAATCAAAGGCGCTGAATGTGATGCAGAGGGGTGTATATCATTAGTATTAGAAACTGGCGTGCCGTGCCTTCACCCTGCCAATCTCTGAGTCACCTGGCTCCTGGTGAAGCTTGTACCTAATTAGCTACCAAGTTATTTTTCTCCCCACACTTCTTGAATGGCAAGCTTGGATCAGGAATTTCTCCTAGCTTTGCTCATTGGTGGTGTTGTATGCGTACCTGTTCCCCAAGACAGCATGAGAAAAATTCACGTCACAGAGACAGATAGTTCTCATAGGACTAGATGCAGTCTTTGTCAAGACCTTTGGGATGCTGTGGAAGGATAGGCAGAAATGTATTTAAAATATCAGATATTTGACAGGTTTCAGGATTTTTTATATATTTACAGAAAACAGTGCTGAAAGTATCTTGAATTTCTCCTGTATTACATGCTATTATTGTTAATGAGGGATACAGTCAAAGGTAGTAATTATAGTTTTTGCTGTCAAACAGCATTTGTTTTACCTAGAATTTTGCCCTGGGGTTTTAACAGTTCCCCTCCTGGGCTTTCTGAAGATGGCTGCTTGTTGGTTTCTTGCACTATAGCAGAACTCTTCTCTTTGTGGTACACATTTGCTTTCCAGATAAATTAACACACTTCCCACTTAAATTGACACAATACTTTTAGGCAAAAGACTTTCTTTTGTTTGTGGGCTGTTTACTGCCTCCCTTATTTTATGCTATGTCTGAGAATTGAAGGCAGCCCTGCAGCCAGGCAGATCAACATAGCTCCCTTGAAATTAATGAGTCTTTGGAGGAAAATCAGTGGTCATAATGTGCCTGGAAAACTACGTGACACCTTTCAAAATGTCAAATAGAGATACTGGTCCTTTGCAGACATGATCTGCTGAATGAATGAGTTTCATAGAGGGATTCTGCATTTCCATTTTAACTACTGAGTTCAAACATATTTCCAAGTTTCCTC
The DNA here is from genome assembly GCA_013400555.1 of Jacana jacana. Lineage (NCBI taxonomy): Eukaryota > Metazoa > Chordata > Aves > Charadriiformes > Jacanidae > Jacana > Jacana jacana. The sequence continues at coordinate 11,155 of VZTM01016664.1, forward strand.
TCCACTCACCACCTTTCTGACCTTTTTTTTTTCCTTTAAGCCTTTGCAAAATCACAGAACTGGTTGAAACTTAAAATGCTTCCTGGTGAGAAGACAGATATGATTAAAAATGAGACTACACTAGCCCCCAAGGAAGCCCCAGTTTCCCCTTTCATCACGATTAAAGAAAGCTACATATGAGAATATTTATAGCAGAGTTTATGTCATTGTATATTGTTTATGATTATGTAGTATATGCTTACATTCTCTGGAGAAATACACAGTCTCCTTTTTGCTTCTTCACTTTCTCCTCTATTATGTTTTCTGTAATATGTTATTTCAAGATGACTCTTAGGGCTTGCTTTGAAAAAAGCAAGTGGAGTTAGGAGTTAAGAATAACATGTTACTCTGGAAAGTAAACCTCCCTTTGACTTTTAAATAGCTGATAGGAAAAGTAATAGAAAGATTAATTACTCATAATTGACAATATTTATTTAAAGTGTTTTCTCCAAAAATGTTCACTGTGAGGTTGAAGGCTATACAATTTACATAGTATAACTTTACAGATTTTGTTTACTCACTTAAATACCATTTTGTAAGTGCTGTAATCATTCTTGTTTCCGGTTATTTGTTCTGGAAACAAAGCTGGAACCTGCAGAGAAAATGTGGGACTTGCAGCACATTTCCTTCCTATGTTAACAAATACGTGTTAGAGAAGGATGAAAAAGTGTGATAGTTCCTATGGCACCCAGGCCATACACGTGCCTAAGAATGGATACTTGATTCTAGTGTTTAAATACAAGAGTCACAAGTAATTTGGACCACCTGGGCTGCTAGATACTGGCTCCCAGACCAGTCAGCAGAGAGAAGCTGGCATAATCTGTTGGACACCGGAGAGGAGGATCTGGGACAGCACCGAGTAGGAGTTGTGACTTGGAAGTCTCAAAGTGAAATAGTGAGGATGTGGTGTGAATAGGGTTCTTGCTCCTAGAAGCTGGTGTAGCCTGAGAACACTGACTCCAGAAACCTCATAGACAAAGGAATGAGTTATTGCATCTCTACTCAGCATTCCATTTTGGCTGAGAATTCAGTCCAGCTTAAGTGCCTTGATGAACTAGGGTTTTAGGCAGTCGTTTAAACTTGTATGTAGGTTCACTGGTGTTTTCTGTGTGTGCTGAAAGATACACCTGAGATTTATTGCCCAGGTAAACACACAAATCAAATGTGTGCTTGCTCTTCACTGACTGTTCCTCTTCTGCATGGTGAAAAGTCTAGGAGCCACTAGCTGCAAAAAAGGATTTTATCTGGACATGACATGAGGGGACTGCAATGCAAATGCAAATTGAAGTCTAAACTGCTCAGCCCTGTTCAGATGGGCAGAAAATGCTGTGTCCGGTGCTCTTGGAAGGCAGGTGAAGCCACTTGATGGGTTTGTGCAACAAGCAAGAAAATTGTAAGGTGGCATTTGGATTTCTTGAGAATGGTCACCTGCTATAAACTGAAGTTAACAATACACTGTTGTGGGTTATATGCACTGTCTCCTCTTCTTGGTAATCATGAACGTTTTTATGCTTTGAGCTTTTCCTATTTTCCACCCTTCTGATTTACCCCTTTCTCAATGAAGCTGTTTTAACTGGCTGTGGCAGCTTCTGCAATTTGTCAGTGTAGCTTGGAGTTCATCAGGAGAGAGGAGTGACCCTCCACAATGCCTCAAGGTTCACTGTCTTCAAGGGACAAATGCAAAGCAACCTAAGTCCGATCCTTTCTCAGCAACATCTGTAAACTGTAAATAGGCTCAGTCCAGTCAATTTCCAGTTGCCCTTCTGAGAATTCCCAACTTTCATTTCGTTCATATGTGAGGTAGACGCAATAGGGTAAAAGGAGACAGCTTGGTAATGCCTACAGGTTAATATTGCAACAGACAACAGTGGCCAGCCAGGTGCACACCGTAAAGAATATTTTATTCTCTTTGTTCTGACTGCTGGGATACCCTGACTGGGACACAGCTGAATTGTTTAAATGCAAAAGCCCAAGTTCTGCTTTTAAAAAAATTTAGCAAAGCCTGAATGAATTACTGGCCTATTTGTCATCTTGGCATGGAAAGCATTTTCCATCTCTTCTCCTGAAGCTGTTCCACTTAGTATAAATAATGAAATATTCAGTGAGCCACAAAAAAACCCCCAGCTTTGTAGCCTGGGGGGCTCCACTGAGTATGAGACAGCCCAGGTGAGTAGCTTTATCATGGGTGTATTGGCTATTCTCAGTATGATCTGGGAAAATTGCCATAAAGCATTTTGGCTTTGATTCAGTCAGCCTTTTGCAACAGAAAAAAAGAAATATCGTGGAAAATTTTTCATCAGCTCTATTATAGGCATGCAATACAAGTCACAGTTTGTAAGGAAATAGGAATTAGAAAAAACAGCACTGTGATTGCTACCACCTTGCATAACATACCTCTCACTGAATTGGACACTTCTAGAGCAAAAACAGTTCAGAAATTTAGTTTGAACTGTAATAGACTCAAAGTCTTTGTGAATTGGAAGGGGGTCCAAGACACCTTCAGTCCTGTGAGCTATTTTTGCCAGAGCAGCTTACACTTCTAACAACCAGAAAGTGAAACTGCATACAAATGAAAACTGAGGTGGAATAATTTGATGCTACTTTCCTGAACTTCAGCAGGTGCAAAACAGGAGCTCATACAGGTGATGAAAACTGTTTATTCAAAGTATGTACTTATATACATAATATATAAAAATTACTTTTCTTTTATACAGCTAATTAATTATTTAAAGAATAAAATATCTACCAAATAAACATTTATTATAACAGAATTAATCTATTCCCCAAACTGCATAAATCGTCACAGCCTTCAGAGATATTTAGGAGACCAGTAGCTAGCCCTGTATCTTCAATTGCAATAAAACGTAAATTAATGTGGAATTGGAGATTCTGGCATAAAAGAGAGGAAGTTGAAGAATTTTCTCTTGGTCTGTGTTTAATGAGAGACACATCATATCTCCCCAGTTAAGGCATTTGTACTTTCTTTGCAATTATCATTACAGCTAATTAACAGCAAATGCTCACATTCACCAGCTATACTTAAAAGGTGATGATACCAAGGAGGAGTGGGGAGGAAGAGAGATGTAAATTTTTAATACCTTATTTGCCTTAAGTCCACATGGGAACCATGAATAATTGATGGTAATGGTGGTTAACCCTGAGCCCATCAAAAGAGATCTTTACATGTTATCCATTTCCCGAGCCTCCCCCATAGCAGCTCTCTCTGACACAGAAGATAGCTTTTTGAAGTACCAGGTTGTGATGAGATTTGTTACTACCAATTAAGGCTATTGATTGGCAGCTTCTCTCCATATAGAGGCTTCTTGAAAATGCTGTGACCCCCACCCCATCTCCAGCTGCTCATCATGAGGGCTGGAGGTTGGTGTCCCCTCAGATTTGCCACCTGAGCTGCCTGAGGGAAGGCTGTAACTTGCTTCATTCATAATCATCCAGGTGAGCTTAATGGGTGTTGGTAGCGGGTCTTTGCTGTCTTTGGTCACTGTAACTGAAGTGGGTTAGGGATTGATAGCACAGGCAGCTCAGCTGGCCAGTGACATTTTTCATGGACATGGCAATTGGGAGGTGGCCGGGGCCAGATGTTTCTTCCAGTTGGACAGATACATGTGAATTAAGATATTGCCCAGGATCTAGTAAAGCCAGTTGGACTCACATGTTACATTTGTACAAAAAAAACCCCAAAAACAACCAGAAAGGAGCTGTTGTCTTGCCCTAGGGCAAAATGCCAAATCTTTTTCTCTTCCCCGCAAGTTGATCTTGTCCACAGTGCTTAACAGACAGTTTCTTGTGCAGGCTGTTTCCTGAGCTTCAGTAAAATTTTGTTGGCACATACAAAAACTGTACTAGAGAACACAATGGAAAAATACCCCCAACAAACCAGATTGGGCAACCATAAATCTTGCTCAATATTGGCATAGTCACTGTGGCACCTAAGCTGGCTAATGCATAGATGATAGAAGTTGGCATGTTTGTCTGTAGCCTCTACCAGAGGATACCTGACTAGACAGTCCACCAGTCACACAGTTTAACAACCTTGTTCATCTTTTTCTGAACGTCATGCACTATCCTGGAGCTGTCAGGGAGCTTGCAGAGTTTAGTATCTGAAAAAGCCAGATTTGGCTTTTTCACTGCTGAGCTGTGGACCTGTGACCACATTGTAGTCTAGGAATGAGGAAGGCTGGGACACTGCCTGAGTGAGAGGACAGCGTGCTATGGGGCTGAACAACTCTGTATGAGTCATCTGGCTCAGATGAAGAGGCCTCTTTGCTACTGCAGTTTGTCTTTGGTAAAGGTACCAAAAATATCTATTAAAGATACTCCATCTTGGTCCTGAAATTCCATGAAGGTGTTTGACTATATCCTGCTCCTAATCCATTTCAGTAGCACAGGCAAGAGACCTGGAGGAATCCCTCTCTTCACTGCCAAAGCAACCCTTTGAGGGGTGTGGTACATTAGTTACCTCCCACACAAGAGTGCAGTGATGAAGAATCCCACAGTCCATCTTCTCTGATTTGGCCAAGTTCACAGAACTGTATTTTAGTATGTTTTTCAAAAGCTTGTGCACTGTCTAAACCCCATGCAGGCAAAAAAAAAAACCCAGAGCTGTTGGATAAACAATGAATTGACTGGATCTCCACTGGAGGTCAGGAGGAACCAGATGTTTGACTCCACATGGCCAGCAAGGTGCCTTACTTCCTAGTCACTATGGCTTAAGGAAGGAAAGGCTCAGGCAGCAGGTGTCCCTGGGGGCTGCAACACTGGGGAGAGTGCTGGCATTTTGAAAAATGTACATGGCATCCCCGGCTGCTGCACCTTCTGCTCCTTCTCCTGCATGAACAACAGGTTATGCCTTTATTGTGCACTGCATTCCAGCAGCAACAGATTTGGGACTGATTAGGAGCCTCTGGTGAACCATTTTCCTCTGAAACATTTAGTGTATTCTGGCTTTATAGGGCACTTCTGCTTGGCACTGCAGAGTAGCAGCAGGTCCATGCAGTGTCAGTCAGCCAAACAGTACAGATGATATGGAAAGGCAGGTTCACCCAGGGGGCTGATGAGGCACCTCCTGTCCTTACTGGCTACTGGGGGACAATGAGCACTGGAAAATGATAGGTAAACCTCACTGCTAGTGTCTGCTCTTCTTTGTGGGGAGACAGGGAGCAGAGATAAGACCTTCACTGTCAACATTTGCTCCCAGGAAATTTTGATGCATGAGTATCTCTTGGATCAGCTAACCCTGCTCAATTTTAACCTCCTTCTGGCTTTTGAAAGCCCCTAAGGGGAATGATTTATACCTCAAATCTCTATCTATCCATCTTTTGCTTCCTGGAAAACTGTCAGAGTCTGTGGTCACTGATATGTATATTGACCCTAGTGGAAGCTGTAGCCCAGCACTCTGTAATGCTTTGAACTGAAGATACGAATGGGAAGGCCTGATCTGAAGAAGCCAGTAGGATAAATCTCCTTCCTGCATCCCACAAGCCAAATAAGCAGCATCTCGGTGAACTGGGCAGTGGAAGATTGAGAAAATGTGATGAACTGAATTTAAATTACATATTTGCTCTGTGCCTCAACACCCAGCTCTCTTGTACAAACAGGATTTTTTTTTCCTTTCTTCTGCCCACTGTTGAGAAGGGCTTTTTTTTCAGCAATTTACTGAGATAGAGCACAACAATAATTTTCCTTTTTGTGTGTGTTTTTTTCCCCCTGCAGGGCTTTTTGCCAAGATGGGAAGGGAGGAACTCCCATACACATACATCGTACAGCCAGCCAGGAAAAAGGATGTGGATTCAAGAGTATTTGTTCAACCCGAAGTCCTGGATGCAGAAGTTCAAGTTTCCAGGGGTAATCAGGGAGAAACACATTTCTCCTGTGTGAGAGATGCTTGTCTGGAACCTCTTGCTGGGATGGCTCCATTTCAAATCCTTCTCTACATGACAGTGTTGTTCGATGCTGGGACCTTCCTCCAGAGAGTGGTGTTTGCATGGGTGTGGGGCAGGGATGGGTGTGGGGCCTTTCTGGTGCCTCCAGGGAGCTGGCTACTTTCTTTTCTGTTTCTGAAAAAATAATTCTACTCCCATAACAACATTGAAGGGTTACAGAAAGGCCATCAGGGATGGGTGGATGGTTGAAAAACACCCATGAGACCCATACTGCCTGCAAGCATTAGTCTCATTTAATCTGTTAGATTAAATGTGCTTTGAATTTGGGTCTGTGTCAGTGGAGCTACTGGAAAAGAAAGGGGTCATCAGTGAGCACAATTCCCGCTGTATTTGGGAAAGATGCATTTACTGGCTTAGTGATAGGTGAGGATTCCAGCAGGAGCAAAGCACCCACTCACCACTTACAACTCTCTCCTTGGCATGTGGTCTGTGAAAAAGGAGGGCTTTTCTATACCCACCTTTTGGAGCCTCAGTTGCGTTCTGGGCTGTTTATAAACTGACAGAGAGACAGACAAAGATTTACTGAAGGGAAGGAAAAGAGAGAAGATTTCCAGATTTCCCCTTCCTTCTGTACACCAGCATAGCTTCTGCAGCATCTACTAACCAGAATGGGCAAAATGGAAGCTTTGACCTTGCAGCAGCATCAATGTCTGAGGGAAAATTCTGTGTCTTGAGAAGTTTACTTCTCAGTAGAAAAAGCAGCAGGTAGGAGAGAAAAGAAAGGCACTGTGACTAATCCAGCATCCTCCGCAGCTCAGTGATGATTAACCTTTCTTCTGCTCCATCTTAATATCACTGTAATTGGTGGTCACTTTCTAGTGCCTGGATTTTTATTTCCCAAGTGTGCCAGGAGATACTCCCCCTCTCTCTTTGAGGACTGGGTTTCATCTCAGCTTCATTTGGTGTGAGGCAACTGATCTTTTGCACATACTGATTACATAGCCTGCAGCAGTTTGGGCTGTAATGGAGGGGCTGTGGCACTGAGCTAAGTGGATCAGCCTCTCTGCTCAGGGCTTCAATGAAGACAGGCTGATAAGGCCCCAGAGGTGTCCGTCCACACAAGTGGGAGGGATGCAGGATGGGGCTGGGCAGAGGAGACCAGCTGCTTTATGCTGTAGAAAGAGGTTTGAAGTTTTCCCCACCGAGGTTAGAAAGCGGGAGATTTTTCCTCTCTGGCAAATGACCATTGCAGTGCTGTCCCTTGCATGGCTGCCAACCCTGGGACTGCATGATTAGGAGCTGAGGCAAGCAATAATCCCCTGCTAAGGGACAGGCCAGCAAAACACAGAACCTGATTTGGTGCTGTTGTATCCTGCTTGGCTGTGACAGCCACATGTCACCAGTGGCCACTTGCTGCAGACGATGTGCATTGGGCAGGAGTACCATAACACACCTGTACAGATCCTGTTGCCTCTGCTTTTCTATCTCCCTGCCACCCAGTCTTGCTCAGACTCTTGCCTCTGCTTTTCTATCTCCCTCACCCAGTCCATCTGCTTCAGACTCTTGAGACTTACCTTATTTCTGAGAAATTCAGATCAAATGGACTCAGCTGAGAATGTACAACCCAAAGTTAACTTTAGTCCAGGGAAATAGGTCACTCTTACACTGCAAAAGATGAGACTAGAGTGGCCTGATGTACAGAAGGGAAAAAAAAGTAAAGTTTGGGGACGAGGAGAAAGAGATAGGTCCCAAAGAACATGTTCTTATTAGGGTCCTTCAGCATCCCACAAATATTTCAGAGATGACCCGAAAAGGTCAAGAAGCTCCTGATTCGTAAAGCCAGTGAGGCTCTTGCTATGTGCCCTGATGATACTAAATACTAATACAGATACAGAACTAATACAGATACTAAACCACAAGGTTGGACCACTTGGAGAGATTTGCTTTGGACTGATTTGCTGAACAGGAGTTAGGGGATGTCTAGGAAGCATGGTCCAGGGTATAAGCAGAGCTTGTGGTAATTTCTGGCACTATGGGAAAAAAACCTATGCAACAAATAAACTCAAGGGAAAATGATAATTACTGAGAAATGAGTAACGACATACAAGGGTTGTCTTATCTTGGTGGTTGTGGCCATTAACCAGGTATATGTGTATTTTCAAGAACCCACAAAGGAGTTTTCTCAAGAACTCCAGGGCACCCTTACCATTCCTTAGCCACCTTGGATTTAAGTTGGATGTTTTCCTCCTACGACCTCCATCTCTTTGGTGGATGTAGCTGGCAGAGGTGGGATTGACATGGCTCCATTTGCAGAGAAAACCTGCTGGAAGTTGTCTTGTTTAATGAAAAGTCAACTCTGTATCCAGGGTGTCTGGAGCCACATTGAGAACAGGCTGCAGTTTATGGCGAGGTGCTTGTGTTAGCTCTAAACTAACTGGATTGGGGTCTACAAAAAGCTCATACAAATTACAAATTCTAGGTAAGGATTTATCAGGCTTTTTTTCATTATCCTCTCTTAAGTGGATTAGACCATGCTAGCAGAAAGAGAACAGACATGGAATGAGTGTTAAACCCAGGCCAAATCTGAATATATTTGTCGAGTTATTATACACACAGCAATAAGAGGCAGCAGGATTCCAGTAATAGTCAAATTAATGTGCTCTTAGTTTCAAGTGATTGTACATCTTTTCTTTGCAGAAGAATTGTTTGCCACACAAGAACATCGCAGTTAGGAATAAATAAAAACACACTCTAAATCATAGCATTAGTGTGGCCTCATTTTCTGTCTCCTGGGACAATACAGATCCAGTGAACTGATTCTGGATGAATTCTAATTCGCTGGGACATCTGTAAACCTTTCATAATGCATTAAATATAGTTAACAAAAATGTATGCCCACTGTACCATGGCTACCTTTTCTCCAAAAAGAGAGTGGATTTCTTGCCAGCTTTCCACTGCACAATCCATTTTCTCTTTCCTGTTTCAGAAGAAACACTTAGAAAAAATCACAGCAATCTCCTGTCTAAAGGAAAAAGGCTCATGTTGACCAGAGGATTGCTTGCTAAAATCTAAACTGTTTTGGGTCTGCTATGTTTGAATTGTGAATCCTAGGGGGGGAAAAAAAAAAGTAAAAAGAAAGCTAAGCTAGAAAGAGTAAGGGTACTAATGACTCTGAGTGTTTTGAGAACATCTTCCACACCTTCATGTCTGGTCTCCAAAGCAACTTGCCCTGGAAACTCCATGTGAAATTCATAATGAGATGCATTATGTTCAATAGGAAGGGAATAAACTTTGCTAATCAATACATGGAGTTTGTTGTCCTAGCAGCAAAAGGAATACTTGACAAGTTGGTCTCCAGTGATCTGGATCCCCTAAAGGACTTGTCATGGAGGATGAGATTTGTAAACTCCTCAAATAACAAATTAAAGACTTCTTTCTTAAAAAAAAAAACACAAAAAAAGGCCTTTTTCCTTATAGAAATTACCTTTAAAATATTACTCTATTGCTGGGACTGACAGGGCTGTGAGTTTTTAAAATAAATAGGTAAAATCACAGCTTGCCTGCAACCTTGCCAGCTGTGCTGCTGCCTGATGCCTCCCCAGCTACAACACAGCTCCTAAGTCAATTTTGCTCCTGGAAGAGCTGTGTGTGCATTTGCTGGGAATTGCCACATTTTGGGAAATTTGGGCTCTTTTTTTACATATTAATGTTCAGTCTGAATGTCCTGTCGCTCTAGTAGATGCTTGTAGAAATAACCACATTCTCTTTAATAGAGTTATCTACAAGAAAGCAAGCAAAAGATCTAAAAAATATAACAGACTTTCTCAAGTGGAGTTGAGTTCTCTACCAGTATTTTTCCTCTTTCTTCTCATTAGACCAATAATGTAGAGCTGGCAGGTTTATAAAGCCACTTTTTGCCTGCCAAGGTATATTTGTTATGAGTGGCACAAGTAAAGGGCTGGACACCAGTGAGCACATAGCAAGGAACTTTAAAATATAGAAATAAATCTGAAATAATGCTTCTTTCTAGTTCTGAGGCTATCTAACAGACATCTTAAAAAGTCTGTCAAATTTTACTCCAGAACCTCACTGAATTGTTTTAAAGCCCCCTAGGATTTGAGAACATAGCTTAGCCTGTCCCACACAGCATTAGGTCCTCAGTGTGTGTGTTAGGAAATAATTTTAACCTTGTTTTCAGCCATGGAAATGTCTCAGTGTAACCAATAGGCTCACTGAAGTCAACAGGATCAAGAGCACATTTTAAGCTAAAAAGGCATTTAAATAAACTGAGAGGCAGTATCTCTCAACAGACATCTTCTCTTTGGTGGACTACCCTTCCACTTACAAATGTCTCAGACCTCATGGGAACTCAGATGTCCTCATTTCCAATTCTGTACCCTACTGGGAAAGATAATCTTAATTTTCTGGTTTCTGTATAATGAACGAAATAGATTTCTTTTCTCTCTCTGTTGACATCTGCATTAAGTGCCTCAGTAAATATATATTTACCATTAAATAAGAAAACACAGACTTCATCTTATTTTACAAGCATGTTTCATGCTCTTTCTTTAATCATTTAGTTCCACTGATTTAGACATTTTCCTTTGTTTTTCATAATTAACGCTGCATATGAAGAGCATGACTATTTGTGCAAAGGCTTATTAATTATTGGTAATAGTTATCAGCAGCATAACTGCAGATGCATTTAACGTAAATCTATGGAGGTGGGAAGGAGGGAAGGATTGGCTGATAAGAACATACTGTTCCTTCCTTTCTTCCCCTTCTGATCCATTTTCTCCTGCTCCTTTCGAAGTCTTTCACACAGGATTCCCCCCCACTCTCTCTCCTAAAGGCTGCTGGATTACATTTCTGCTACCTCTGCATCAAAATACTAGGACTGAAAATTGTTGCACCTGCTGATATTGTGGAAAATAATATTCCCTTCCCTGCACAGACATTTTAGCACAATTTCTATAAAGCAGTATTCTTTCCAGATTGGCAGCAGAATGATTGAAATGAAGCAATCTGTAAAACACTTCATTTTCATAATTCTGCTTAGAACCTCGTAATATATAATTGTTTGGTGCCCTACTAGTTATGATAATTCAAAGTAAATAAATTAAAATATTATTTTCAGTCCAACTGGAAAAGAAATATCCTGGAAATGTTCAGTGCCTGGAAATTTAAGAGACAAAACAAATATAAACCCCTCTAATTCTGGGCTAAACAGAATGGTTTGTTTGCCACAAAAATGTTGTTTGTTTGTTATGTTGAAATATTTTTTACGTTTCAGTTCATTACATGCCTTTAATGGAACTACGTATCAGTTTCAAGATGTATCACCCAACATCAGCTGCTGAAAAAGTTGTTTCATTTAGAAAATACTGTGATTATTTTTCTGATTTATTTTGTTAATCATAATTATTTTCTGATGTATTTTTAAGCTCTTATTTCAAAATGTACTCCCGAAGCACTTGCATCTTCTGAGATCTGCTTCTCCTTAGGAAAAGCAAAACAACAATAAAAACCAAACAAAAATGACTAGAACATCTGCCTTTTGCCATCTTCTCTCTTGTAATTTAATTCATTGCTCTTTGGATTCTCCTGTTTATCTTTATTATCTACAAATCCAGTCACTGCCCATTTTCTTGGCTTAGGCTTGGAAATGTAATTTTCCACTGTATTTAAAAATCTTGCTCTTCTGAACATATTTTTCATTATGTCACATGGTCATCAACAACCATAGAGTCCACACTTCTTCCTAACCTGGCCCAATCCCACCACTCAGCATATGCTCTTATTCAGACCCAAATCATTTTGCATTAACTACATTGTATGTGGAAATTTTACTGGTGCCAAATGACAAGTGTCATCAGGGCTTATGCTTTCATCATAGTAGACTTCTGATCTTATCTTTTTTTTTTTTTTACACTATTTGTTTGTTCTTGACCACTATTTTCCAACATTAATATTAAGCATAGCTCAGTTATGGTTATTTCGACCTTGCATTGCTGTTCTTCCCTTTAATTTTCCTTTTTGACCTCCCTACCTTGTTAGGTTCCACTTCTTGGTTTGATTTTTTCATCATTTCTCTATATTTGTTTGATTTGGCAGCCTTTCTGATGATCTAGGCAATTCTGGTTCCTCAGAGATGATAAGGTGGTAAAGGAGCTAAAAAGGGAGGATGGAAAGGAAGGTGTAGGAGTGACACAGTTAATTTTCCTTATTTGGCTATCAAAAAGATTTATCCAGCCCATTCCTGTAACCTGCTGCATCTCAAGGTCTCAAAGCCACTGCTCACCCTTTGACCAGCACCGTGGCTAACAAGCACTGAGCTGAGCCACCTCTCTTGCTTTTCCTTTACTACACACTTGAGACTTGCAGTCCAAATATCCTATGAAATGTGAAGAGCAGCATAATCTGTTCTGGGTTAAACTGACCCTGGATCTGTGCAAGTGGGGAAGCAAGCCAGCAAAAGGCGATTGGGCCCTCAGCCGTTTGGTGGTTAGATGTACACCATTTGCAGTAAGGGCTGCCTTGAAGGAACTCCCTCCCAGATGGGATTTCTCTGGACCTCAATGGGCAAGTTTAACCCTTTTATTTCCACAGGAAGTGGAAACACCTTAAATCGCTCCAAAGCGATTGCCCTTATCTTGGTGAAGTCTGCTGCTGTAGACTTTACTGCCTGACTTGCCCAAGAAAGCAGTCCCTTTTCCTGATTAACTTGGAGTGCACAGTGCTGCTGCAAAGCTAACAAACCATTATCTGTGCTGAGAGCAGAGCAGGAAGGTGCCAGCAGGGCAGGCAGCTCTCTTAACTACAAACTAGCACATCTCCTAATAGAGAGACAAGCTGTTGCCTTGCTCCAGAAGCGCTGCTATTTTCTCCCTCTCAAAATCTGATATACTCTGTAATCTAAAACATTTATTGACAACTTAGTTTTCACCAGAACCCTTATTGTGTTCTCCTTTAACTTCTTTCTAATCTTTAATTGGCTGCAAGCTGATACCTCCTCCTAGCAACCTTGTGATACGCTTTCTTTCCCAGATCTTCATTTTCTTGTGGCAATTTGGCCTCCCCAGAAACCTTGTTATTCTCTTAACTCCTGTTTTACTGTTCCCTCTCTGTCATTTAAAGGGATAAAATCCTATCATTGCCTTGTCTGAGAGTAAGAACTTCAGCATGGGACCTGTATTTTGATGGCACGTCAAACAGCATCACTGATGGAGCTCTTGAGCAAGACAGTCAGAGAGCCTCTACTGTCCATAATGGGATGACTTTGAGGAATGGCTTTGGTCACATCTTCACACGTATTAGGTCCCCTCCAGGGCTTCTGTGTGTGATCATATTCTGTTTTAGGAAAACAATGCAAGGAAGACTGGGAGAAGCTCTACAGCACATGACATTCTGGGAGATGCAGCATGAAGTCCTCAGAATTAAAATGAAGACTCATTTTACAAGAAACAAAAAAGCCATGCTAGCAGAAAAAAATGTACTTCAGACTCCCCTTGAGATAAATGGAGTTAGAGATAAGGTGTGCCAAGAATTGAGGTAAAGAACAGCCAGAGGAAGTAATTTGTCAGACAGAACAATGACGTGCTATTTTAATTGGCCTCTCAAAACCTAGTAACTAGACCATGTATTCTTGACAGCCATCTACTGACACCCTCTTAATCAGTCAGCTATTTGAATATGTGGAGATATCATTCACAAACAGTGGAAACTCCACAGACTTTTTACAAGGTGTACCAGAAAGTGTTATTTTAAGAGGGAAAGGTGCAACATAGGAGGTTCCACTTGAATATGAGGAAAAACTTCACAGTGAGGGTGACTGAACAGTGGAAAGGGCTGCCCAGGGAGGTGGTGGAGTTTACTTCTCTGGAGACATTCAAAACTCGCCTGGACATGTTCCTCTGTGATGTGCTCTAGGTGTTCCTGCTCTGGCAGGGGGATTGGACTAGATGATATTTCAAGGTCCCTTCCAATCCCTGACGTTCTGTGATTCTGTGATTCCCCTGGTGTAAAGAGTGTGGGAATAGGATTGCTGGAGCTCTGTAACACAGGCTGAGCGTACAGAGCACAGTGGTGGCAAAAGCAGGGACCTTGTTCAGTGTGAGGACAGGAGTCCTTAGGGGAAAGGAAAACACTTCATATTTGCCCAAGTCTCCCATTCCCAATCCCTTACAAATGTACACAGATTTTCTCCTGAATATCAGCGTTCAGCCGTTGTACAAGTGAATTTTTGTTGGTGGTATGGTCCATCACATGAGGTCACCATGAGCTTGAGACTGCTGGAGCACTTGGCACCAGCCATGTTTATCCAGTTTTTTGGATGTGTCGTTCCCTTTCTGACTGGTAAGAAATAAGAGATTTAGTCCATGTTTGGGATTATTTTTTTTTCTCAAAGGAATACCACTATTTGGATTCTTAAGAAAACTCATATTTCATTACATAGTCTCCCGAGGACAAAATGTAACCTTTGGCTGTTGCATGCCAGCTGAAGTGCCTTCTCTGTACTGCTTTCTTCTTTAGAAACCTTACTAGAAAAGTGAAGTATGTGGAATAGGGAAAACCATTTGACATCTCTTTGGAGATTCATCCAGAAATAAGTGTTAGTACTTCTATTTCTGATGATCACTAAAATCTACAACTGTGCTGGTGCTTCAGCACCTGCTGGCAAAACAAATGAGATCCCAGAGCAGACTGGGGAACTGAGGAACAGTGGCAACAGGAATGAAGAGTTCAGAAAATGCTTCAGAAGCTCCTCTGTGAGCATGTGGTGAGAAAGCTCTCCTGACTCATGGTTTCAACCTGCAGTACATGGAATAAAAGTGGGTAATGCAAATACAATGTTAACTAAACTCCTATTTAAAGGTGGTATTGTCTTTTGTGCCTTACTTTAAGTAAATTAATAGATCCAATAGAGATTTGAGACTGAGATGTTTGAAGAACATCTGAGGATTTAGGCTGTCAAGATTAAGAAGACCCACGTTATTTAACAAACAGATTTTGAAAATCTGTCTTTTGGATCCATTAGATAAAGTCCTAATCTGAGAGTAATATAAATTGTTAATTATCTTCAGAAGTCAGAGTCTCAGAAAAAAAATATGGTGATAGCAAAGGAAGGGACACCTTACTGCGTCCAGCTTCCTAGTACTGCAGTACTTCTTAGAACTGCAGTATTTCTTAGTACAGCAGGCAACTGCTTCATGTAATTTCTTTTATGCACAGAGTCATGTTTCCTCTTAACTACGGTTAGGAAGTTAGCCTCCCCTATGGCTTGCTGTTCTTTCCAGCCCCACTGCTTTCTCGGACAGGGAATGTTTTGGTTGGGTGGTTTTTTATTTCTCAGTCTAAGCATTTTCCTGGAGAGGCCACAACTGTTGCATGTTACTAAGGTCAGATTCAGATGTTTTAACCCTGGTTCCTCAACACATATGGTAGATTTGTTATTGCCCAAGTATATAGTCCCATTCATAAAAACTTGACAGATTTATTAAAAATCCTTGTACCTGCAATGTCCAAATGGTAGGGTGAAGACAGTCTGACTTCAGCTTTATTTCATTCAGTTCCAAAGTTTTCTCCAGGTATGGTCATGCTTTCTCTGATCTCTTGTCCCCACCCTGCATTTATCTCTATGGCTGACATCCACTGCCCTTATTGAAAACTGAGACAAAGTATGCAGGACCATGCTGAGACCGTCTTTCATCTCTACTCTATCCTCACTGCTTAGTGACCCAATCTGTTGCCTGTCACCTGAAGGGGTATCTGAGCCTTAGGATTATTGGTTGCATTTATTTTTCAACATATGTCTGGAAGCCAGAATACCTTAATGACACAATTCTCACTAGTCCCTCTCTGCCTCTAACAACATTACAGAAATTGCTATTCATATCCAACACTGAACCTGGAGCAGGGAGCATCTATAACAAACTTCCAGCACTACTCAATAGAGTCTCTTATTATCCTTCCCGTAAGCAGTTTTACACAAATCTAGTCTATTTTGTCCACCCTATCCCTTCTTATTCATTCTGCTGCATCAAACAAGGCCACTCAGCCATCTTTGCCTTTCTTTCTGTTTCCAAAACCATTATAACTATAGTCATTATTTTGTTATATTTATGTTATTCCATTAAAGTCTGATTTCACGTATAGTTTCAGTTGTTTTAGGACTTGTGCTTTATTACCCTTGTACCTTGGATTAACATAAAAAGTTTCACTGGTAATATTCATTTGATCAGGCCAGGCAAGGTCATTTTAACAACTGTATTACTATCTGGACAACTGGAGAGTTTCATTATGTGTTTGTCTGATAGCATGCTGCTGTTGTTATACACTGATGGGGCCAGTGTAGACCACTGGGCAGTAAGGACCTTGGTTTTAGTCTGGTACGATCATTACAATATGTCAGTTTCAGCAGCAATAGGCTTCCATTCTCTTTTCTGTTTGTTTCCTATTCACTTGTATTCCCTTAATTTCTTCTTTCTTATACATTTGATTTTCCTTTCACTTGCAGTAAATGGATGGACTCTGGATGCAGGGATGGACTCTGAATGCAGGGATGGACTCTGCATGCATAACTCTTTTCCTGTTACTTAGTTTGAAGTTCACCTACCCAGTCTCATCTGCCTTGACCCCGCGATGCCTTGGCAGAGGTCAGTAGCATCCAGAATTGTATTGAGAATATGAATAAAGAAATATTATGGACAGTTTTGCACAATACAAGAAATGAGGAGGCAGCCCTTATAATTGTGGAGCTGTGGACAGAAAGCAAATGAAAAGATATTCTTAATTCCCCACACTGTGCACCATTACACGGTTGAACTTGGGATGTATTCAGAGGAGTTCAAGAAAAGGTTGAATGACTTCTAGAAAGAAAAATCTGCAGAATCTTTTATGCACAAAGAAACAAGCTGAGGCTCAGAATGATTCTCTGATCCTTTGATTTGCAGGGAGCACCACCCCAAGGATGTGTTGCCCTGTCTTTTTAATCCACCTTTAAGCTTGAAATCATGGTAACTAGCAGGGATAGGACCCTGAACTAGGTTGCATTCTTGTCATTCAGCTAATCTTGGATCACATAGGGAGAGTTTACTCTTTTCTGCATTCCCATTTTGTGGACATTTTTTTGTGGTTACATTGCCTTAATTCAAGGCAAATGGGGAGCATTTGGACAATTTCAGGTGGTCTTCCTGGTTAATCACAAATTTTTATGGCAGTATTTCTTCTCGATGTATTAGGACAGTCTTGTGGCTAGTCTAGGCTCTCTGTGTTGGGAGGCAGAGCTGGCACTTGCAGCTGTACCCTAAGTGCACAAAGGAAAGTTCTTTACCTTTATAAACAAGCAAGTTTCTGAAAAGCAACATAGAATGCTGTTACTGTTGAAAGAATAGGCTGACTTGAGTGTTGATGGGTTTTTTTTTATTTTCTTATGAGATTTTTTTTTTTCTGAGGTGAATGGAACTGAAAAATCCCATCTTGCTCCTGCTGAATGTGTTGACTATGTATTCTGTAGCCAAATCTGTAGTGCTGGCATTATGCAACAGTATAAAGTAATATCTGAGATGGAAAGAGGTACAGGGAGGTTGCATTTCCCATCTGGCCAGGTCCATTTTTTTTGGCTAGTCTAATGGATTCTGCAAAGGGAGGAGAGAGACTGCTTCTGCCCTCTGAAAAGCAGAAAGCATTATGAAAAATAATGAAATACAGTAGAGCCCTGATTATCCAGTTGCCATAGGGAAAGCTGAATAAGCCTGAATAACAGAGGTTTCAGAAATTCAAGAGACTTGTCAGCATAATTAATAGATATCAGAGGATGTGGTCATATTTTGGAAAATAGAAAGTTTTGGACAACTGAGGGGCAGATGACCCAAAGTTATATTGTAATACTGAAGCTACATTGTAGCTTTCATAGGTCTCATCTTAAAAGTCTTTCCTAATATCTGGTTAATATCAGAAAATATACTCTGTTTGAAAGAGAGGAAAGAGACAGTAATCATCATGGGTAATGCTACAGAAAAATGGGACCGGGAATCCTGAGGTTACTGAAAAAGGGAACAATAACTAATGATGGATTGTTGTTTTTTTCTCCAGAAGTGATTAATTTAACCAAAGTGAAACTATACAACAGTGTACAAAAGGGATAAGCTCCTGCTTGTTTAAATTCCCTAGGACTTTCCCTTTTTCATAGCATTTGTTCACGCAGCACACATTTGCCTAGTCACAAAAGCTGCCCTTGCACATGCCGTTTTAGGTACCATTCATGGACCATTGCAGGGTAGCAGTTGGCAGAAGCTGATATTTAAATGGCAATTAGAATAATTTATTCCCATTCCATTTGCAAAGTTAAGCTCCATTCTGCTCTAAACATAAGGCACATGAATAGATAAATGGATAGCCGTGCAGGCATCACACTGTAAAAACTAACACTGGCTGATCACAGGGCAAGATTACATTTGGCTTCTCACTCTACAAATGTTGAATCCTCAATGGAATTTTGATCATCATCTTGTGAGAAAGTCCTTGTAAGGAAAAAAAAAATCTATATTCCATACTTGGAATCTGAAAATAAACCTTTGCTGATTTTACACTTCGAGACATTGAGAACTGATAAATATTTGGTCAGTCCATGAAGCTGTTCAGAGATGACCTTACTGACAAAGCCAGGTGCAAGTTTGCAAATCAACATCATAATGTACTTTTGAAAGTGTTGTTACCAATCACTGTATCTGAAAATATATGCATGTATGCAAAAGTTCTTTTCTTTTTAGAAATATCCCAAATCAGAGGATTTTCCCCCCCAAAACGCATACAAAGTGCTATTACTGACAGAAAGCTCTTGATTGTTATCTGTTTCATTGCTATACTTCGGGGCTGAATAATTAACTCACTGATAAGCAATGCAATGTTTTAACCTATTGGTTTTAAAATCCCACTGAAGAAAATACACCCCCTTGTTCTGATCTGGATGTTATAGTTGTACACTAGACGTAGCCTTGTCTCCTTTGCTGTGGTTCAGCTCCTCTTGTGCAAGGTGACCACAGAATATTGGGGCTTTTTGGTTAAATCAGCTTTGCTACTCTCACTCAATGGGAAGACAAGGACTACTTTCTGCTTTCTCCCCTCCTAATGTTATTAATGTTATCGCTGTTTTGCTTTTGTGTGGCTATTTCTAACTTCATGGGGATAGAAATCCAGGCTAAAATTAAATATTAAATATTTTTTCTTTTTCTTTTTCTTTTTTTTTGGNCACAGCAACAGATATTCTTCTTTTTGGAGTTAAGTTTGGGCTTCTGCTGGCATAAAGGCACACTGAACATCAAATACAGCTGGTTTGGTATTCTGGCTCATTAGCTCCTGAAGCCATTTCACATGGATGTCACTGTTTAGATTTTGCAGTTCTTGTGCAGTGTTTCGTTGCCATCTCCTGATTCATACAACAAAAAATTGTAAGAGAGTCTGTATTGAGAGTATTAATGCTTCCCTTACTCCAAGGTATGCTCTGGAGACCATTGATATATGGAATATCCATGAAAATTCAAAATTCCATGGAACTGATAAGTATTGGGGTTTTTTTGCTTATCATTAGGTGTTTCATCAACAATGACTTATTATGCCTATTAGCAACAAAGTTAGGACAAAAGAAGGGAAAATACAAGGCTAACCCCTCACCAGGGATCACTGTACAAATACAAGATTGAGTATGCTTTGTTTTTTGTGAGAAAGGTGCAGAAGGGATCAATTATTAGAACTACACACATCCGTGCTTGAAATTAAAATATGAAGAGAATTCAAGGATGTATAATGCAGAGCTGTTTTTTGAACATCCAGGCTTCACAAGGCAGTCAGTTCAAGACCCAGGGCATTTTATTTGGTATATTCATTTTTCAAGTGATCCACGGTGAATTTAAATGGTGAGAACTCATACATCTCTGTTTTAATTTACTGCAGCAAAACAACTAGGTACTTCTTACAGCAAGTAAACTCAGATGATGAACATGCATAAGGTGTTATTTGGGTTTTTTTCTGTCAACAATATATTGCTTGTATCAATGAGTTGATGACATATGAAGCCATAATATTATTTCTTAGACTGTAAAAAGTGAAAACGCATCAAGGAAAAGCAACACCCCATTGCCTATACCACTGTTGGACCAGCCCAAACAAGGAGGGCCAGAAGATGGATGGCCTTAATTCAAGGGTTTTACCAAAGCAAGAAATATTCAGAAACTGTGAAGTTTGCTGTGTGAGGTCTGGCCGACACGTAGCCTTGCACCGGTAGATGGCTCTGTGTGATATCTGGAGTTAGGGCCAGCTCTGGGCTCCACTAACAGAACAGGGCAAAGCCTGGAGCTGAAATTACATAGTGGAAACTGTGTTTTATGGCAGTGCTTTATTAGGGGTAACAAATAGATGACTTTAGGAAAAAAAGGGAAAAACAACAAAAGCTTCTTAGGAAAATCCCTTATTGCATAATGAAACATAAAGACTGAGTTGCTAGCCAAGGAACAGTCATGATTCATTTGGATGCGATAAGTAAAATGTCCAACCAGCTAACCAACAGGCAAAAGAATTACTTCAAGTGTAAAAGGAACATTGTATTTTTATGAGAATACAGGAAATACAAAGATGCTGAAGCCTGAAGTTAAAAGTATTTTCTTTTGCAAGCAGCCACTCAAAATTTAATAGATAGATTGACAGAGTTTTTATGCAAGTATTTTAAACATTAACTTATATGAAAACCTGAAATAATGACATAAGTCTTTACGTGCCTGTATGCTAGGTGATCCTCTCCTCCTTCCAGCATCCCTGTCACTAACTTCACAGACACACACACAAACCTCAGCACTTGGTAGATGCATGTGAATCCTCAGTTGTATATTTGTTCTGGAGGTCTTTTTATACATGTTGGTACATATGTTATTAATGTATTATTCAGAGATTTGCAATCAGAAAGGGGGCTGGATGTCTTCTATTCCTGTTTTCTAGATAACTAAAGCTAGCATATCAGGATAAAACATATTTTGCAGGTCTCGACCAATCTCTTCAATCTTGCAACATTTTTTCTTCAGTGAAAGTTTCAGTGTTTGACATAATATTTTTTTTACTACATTTGTCTTCTTGCTTACATATACATGGAAAGATCTTCATAATTCTCGTAACAAGTATTCAGTTGACGTTGTGATGTTAAGATGGCATCAGAGAACAAAGGACCTGACAGATGCACAGCAACCTGCAGAGCATCATTGGAGCAGTGTGGGGTGGTGCTAGAAATGGGTAGACAGGTCAGGTGAAGGCTGAAATGGGAGAATGCATGGATGTAGGAGGAAATGACCAAGAAATCAGTAAGGAGACTGAAAGGGAGCTATAGGAGAAGGGATAATGAGATTACAAAAGAGTTCAGCTGAAAACTTTCTTGGCAGGTACCTGTGAGAGCAAGTTCAGGGAGGTCGATGTACTCTTGTCGGAGAAAGTGTTGACGTACCAACAGGGGAGGAGGACTCCAAGGCTGCAGTAGCCAGGGAGGCCACTCTGAGGTGGCCTCAGAAGCAGACACTAAGTTGGTGATCTTAATTGCTGAACTATTTGAGGAAATTAATTATGTAAATGTTGCATGTTCCTCATTTAACAAATGGAAAATTAAAGATGCTTAAATTGCAAAGCAAACAGCAATTAAACCTGCTGCATCTGCACATGTGTATATGCACCTGGATACCAAAACGCTGTTATCCAGGGTCAGGACAGTTTGTTTCAACAGTAGCAGCTGATGGGTAAAAGAGGGATGATCTGACACACTGGTGAGAAAACCGGTTGGTGCTGCGATGTTTTTAAGGGACATAGTTTGAACTAAACCCTAAATATTTTAACTGAGTGATTTTTCCATAAGTCTTTCTATTGTATATGCATGCAGCAGCATGCTAAACCCCAAAAGCTAAATCCTGTGGTACATAAACATGCATGCATGCATGCATATTGTTTTTGGAAACAAATTTGATGTCAGGAGAAGTGGCTCGTTAAGCCTCTGTAGTTTTTAATTAAAACAAAAAGTAAGAGGGGTGAATGCAATACACAATACATAAGTGAATAGAAAAGGGTCAGGCAGGGTGTCAGCCTTGAAATTCAGATTAAGGCAATTACTCAAACCAAAGGCACAAACAAGAAAGCCAGATGTAGTGAGCACTCGAACAGATACCCTCTTCAGAGGAGAGCAAGCAGAGTGAAGAGCTGCCATTCACACCGAATGTGATGCCCTAAGGCTGAAATGTAACAGCTGGGGAACGACCGCAAAATTTCGACTGAAGTGCAGATCAGCTTCTGTGCCTGGCATGTGGAAATGGGTTCAGCACTTCCCGAGAGAGTGGGGACAAGGCAGGTTCTCCTCTTGGCAGAGGCTTTTTTTTTTTTATGTCAGGGTTTTGCTTAGGCAGAGCCAGAGCACACTGATACCCAGCTGCACAAACACAATGGAAACTCAAAAAATATGTTGATTTTGCCTCTTGTGATGAACTCCTTCTCACCTTGTCATCTGATAACCTGTATCTATTTCACAGATGCTAACTGCTTGTCTCTCTCAGCTCCTGTAATCTTTTTCCCCTTCTTAAAAGCATTTCTACTCCTCTTGGGTGCCAACCTCCCTTTCCTTTTCAAGTATTTAATTGATTAACAATTTTAGGTTAACCTAAGGGCATAATTTCTAACCAATAACTCTTAGTTGGTTGACTCTTTCTGCAGTTTTGTTGGGACTGATGAAGGAACTGCATACCTAATAGCTTGCATACTTTTCTACCTCTAAAGGGTGTCAGCTACAGATTATGCCTTGTAAAATGTAATGGGTGCATTTCTATTTCATTACAATAAATTTTCTGGGGAAACCCACTCAGATTTTAACCTGAACAGAGAAGAAGGGGAGGAAAAAAAAAAAAGATGATAAATATGACAAAGTCATGATGTACTTTCCAGCCTGCACTGAATGTCCTTTGTGGCAATTGTCTTTTTTTTTTTTGCCAAAGGAATTAATAAAGCCCACACAAATATCTGCTCCAGTCCAGAAATGAGTGTTAACCTAGAAGTTAAGTTTCCATATGCAGGAATGATAAAGCTTCACTCATAGCCTTTTTGTCAGATTCCAGACATGAGCACATCTACCTCTAACTTGCAGTTCTGTACAGCGCTAGTCCAGACTCAAAGAGAGCCACAGTGACACCCATGAATCAGTCATCCTGTTTATGCTGCTGGGACAGACTGACCCATCTGGCTTTTTCTCTCATACTGGTTAAAACAAGGACTGTCTCTGCAGCTGATCAGTGACTGAAGCACTTAATGCAGGCAAATGTTTTAGTTTTACTTCTGGTTCTACTTCATAGAATCATAGAATGGTTTGGGTTGGAAGGGACCTTGAAGATCATCAAGTTCCAACCACCCTGCCATGAGCAGGGACACTTCCCACTAGAGCAGGTTGCTCAAAACCCCATCCAGCCTGGCCTTGAACACTTCCAGGGATGAGGCATCCATGACTCTGCTGGAAAACCTGTTCCAGTGTCTGACCATCATGACATACTTTCTCATATAAGCGCCTGAACCCACAGATTTGTATCTGTGCAATGTATACTTTTCAGAACATGTCAGGGTTCTGCCTAGCCACAAAATGCCTCATTACCCTTGTAAAGCAGAGGGACAGTTTATAGCTTGCAAGAGGCTACAGACTGAGGCTGGGGCCCTAGTGTAAGCTCCCAGCAGCCCCTGAACAATCCCACCGAAATAAATCTGAGCCTGAACCTGAGGGATGGAGTCCCTAGGGCACTGGGAAGAAAATTCTCAAAATGTTTCTAAATTTTGCTTCTGATTCAGATCAGGACTTTGCTGACTTGATCTAGGATGTATGAATAAGTAGTTTAATGGATACTGAGAATCCTTCACACTCCCTATCTGTTTGAGAGTTTCACTCTGGGACTGTTGTGCTTCTCCAGACAGGATTTATCTGAAAACAGAGCTGGACATCTGAGTAAACTGTACAGACTCTGCTGTTGTCCAATTGAGGTTTACATGAGGTTTACACTATGCCAGAATTGTGAGGTACTGAACCTTGTCACCAGGATGCTGTAGACCTGGATTCCTGAAAGGTCCAGGATTGGTTCCTACAGTGTGCTCAGAAAATGACTTCCAGTCAAAACATTAGTAGTCACAGGTTATCTGCAATTCTCTTAAATGTGAGGACTTTAAACATATCCTCTTCTTTTGTTCTTTCTGAGCCTCAGGGTTTTTTATTCCAGATCTGCTACACTTGTTCCTTTTGTTTATTCAACTGTGTAATACTCTCAAAGAGTTTCCTTCTCAGAAACCATAGGCAGAAAAAGTCCTAGTGCGACTGCTGGAGCGAGCAGTGCTCTTGTTCTGCACCAAATCAAGAGAAAGTCAAGCACTTTTTTGTAACCCCAATTTGAGTTTACATGTGGTTTGTAAAGACAGAAATATTCCCACCACTAACAAAACCTCAAAGCACTGAGTCAATGATAGTACCCCTCACTAGGTGTCTCATGAATATGCACGCCTATTTTCTTCCAGAGGGCTTATTACCTGAACTGTACAGAGAGAGAGAGAGAGATGGACAGAGTGGGCACAGTAATGCAGTTAATGGATAGCAATCTGACAAAAGAAACACTAAGGTCAGTCTTCCACAATTCCTGCTTTTCCCATAGTGGCTATCTGTCTGTGCGAGAGCTGAAAAGTTCTGAGGGGTAGAAATGACCTACTGCCTGCTGCCATTTTAGCCAAGGAATGAAAAATAAGTGTCTTCCTTCTAATTCTGGCTTCTGGGAAAGGCAGTCCCAAACCAGAAAATTGCAACAGTCCGCAGGGAAAAGGTTTGAGCTAGGTTTTGCTGTCTGCTTGTTCTTTTTCCTTGTCTGATGAAGTCATTGAGGGTTAGGGAAAATCTTCCTCCCTTATTGGATGCAGAGGTTACAAAAAAGGTTACAAATGATAAGAAAAAGGCTGAGGTGCTCAATGCACACTTTGCCTCAATCTTTAACAGTGGAACCGGCTGTTCCCTGGAAACTCAGCCGCAGGAGCAGGGACACAGGGAGGGGAACCAGAATGAGGACATCACAATCAACGAGGAAGTGATCAGTGACCTGCTATGCCACCTAGATGCACACAAGTCTATGGGACTGGATGGGTTACACCCAAGAGTGCTGAAAGAGATGGCAGACGTGCTGGCCAAGCCTCTCTCCATCTGATCTTCCTTAAATCGTGGCTGACTGGAGAGGTCCCCATGGACTGGAAAGTGGCAAATGTAACGCCCATCTATAAGAAGGGCAGAAGGGAAAATCCAGCAACCAATAGACCTGTCAGTCTGACCTCAATACCAGGGAAGATTATGGAACAGATCATTTTGAGTGCTATCACTAGCCATGTAATGAGTAACCAGGGGATCAGGCCTAGTCAGCATTGGTTCATGAAAGGCAGGTCCAGCCTGATGAACCTGATCTCCTTCTATGATAAGAT
>VZTM01016686.1:2296-31053 GCA_013400555.1 Jacana jacana
ATCAGTGACTCATCTTGCCCCTTGTGTTCACAGATGATTTCCATCTAAGATATTCTGTTTTTTAAGTGTTTTGTCTGAGTATGGACTGCTATTAAACTGGGAGAATGTGACCCCTCACATTTTCCTTTGTGCAGAATTTTAATTTATTTTAGATTTTATCCTTCTGCAGGAGGTAAAATAAACAAGAAGCAGATGAGCTGACATAGTTTAGTTCTGGCCCAGTGGAATCACTTTTGCAGTGTGTCCTTGCAAAAAGCAATTTACAGGAGGCACTACTGGTGATATTTGCTCTTAGTCCTGCAGGAAGGGAGTTGGTTGTCATAGGTAACCTAGTAATTTGCTGAGCCTCTGTCCATGTGGTTTCTAAATTTCAATACATTCATTTGGAACCAGTTTCTTGGCATACCTGAAAAAGGTGTTTAACTATAGAATCTTACAGGCAATGTCATGTTGTATAGTTTAGATTTTCTTCATGTTCTTCAACTAGTGTTACCAGATTTTATCAGACCTTCAAATGTATCTCGTCTCAAAAGTTAATTTAATTGCATGATATATGTCTTCTTTCCTTCTTTAATAATTGTACCTTTTCATACATCACTAAATATTGTGATATTTTTAAATGTATGTTCTTAGGAACATCTATCTTTATGGTGTTTGAATGGTTTTCATCCATTTCTGTTGGCGAATAATCTGGGTGGTTTTCCTTCATCATAGTTTTTGAGTTACCATTACAGCTATATTTAGAGTAGTTGTTTCCTACTAATAGGTGCTACACAATTTTTCTACAAAAAAAAAATGTCTCTCTTATTCAGCAATCCACGTGCTACACATGGTCATGCACAGCATTGGACTTTAACTCAGATCACATTCCTATAAGTACCATTGACTCAAATCCACGCTGAGCTGTGGCTAACAGATATCATACAGATATGACTACAGTGTCCTGCTTGCTCCTGGAAGGAGACTGTAGTAGAGAGCAGGGATCTCCTGCTAAATGGCAGTGGTGTGTATAAAGAGGTCAGGAGGTTACCAGAACACCACTGTCACCAAGAAGACCTTAGGACATGGAGTTCTTCAGCCTTGAGGCTTTCCTGATTTGTCTGAGCAGGTAAGCAGCAGATGGGGAGGCAAAATCCATATTTATAGCTTACTTATGTAGATGGGAACATGCTGCTGTGCTTAAACAAACCCAAAATTTTGAGGTTATCTGTTTTGTTGTGACTACAAAACTTGCTTTTGTACAAGTTGTAAGAAAGCTGTGTTAATTCCATCAGCAAGATATAGTGCTTCTCTCATTTCTTATCTACATTAGAAAACTGTGTCAGATTTTAATGCTGAGTAATTAAAGAACATACTTGTCATTTACAATACTGGATTACTCAGATAGTTCAGATTACTAGGTAGATTAATGAATTCATAGGCTGAAACTCAGGCCTCAGTTTAATTCATGTAGATGTTTACAAGCACCAATGACAACATAATTTTGCATGGTAGAAAAAGACTTCCACATCCTTACATGTTAACAAATGCAGAACTCTGATTTAATACTATAATCAATGAAAAAGATATAGTATTCTTCAAATATATTTTGTTAGATTTACTGCTGAAATATACATAAGGAAGAAGGGAAAAATCAGTATTAAAAATTACAAAACTCAAGAAACTATTTATATTTCTAAAATATTTATTAATCTATAAGTTGTAAAAGTTGAGTAATTCAGACGTGAGTTTGCAAAATGAGCAAGAGTGTTCTGGTAATTCATAGTGGCTTAATGGAAGCTGCAGAAATCAGAAATATCCACCACAAAAATTCTGCAAGTCTCCTTCCAGCCCATGTCCAGCTCCTGTTTGAACAAGAGAAACGCATTTCATTACAACTACCAAAACTTGGAAACTGTAGGTTAAATCTGCCTTTTTAGACATTAATTTTACAAAAGTGTATATCCACCATAATTCCTAAGATCTACATGTGTTAAGATGACTACAGTCTACACAAGTCTGGACTTCATGGCTGTAGTGGAAAAATGACGTTAAATTTTAGGTGCTTGGTGATTAAACAGATTATTTTGCAGCATGTACTGGTGACACCCCATAAACAGATTTTTTAAAGATATTTTTACACACAAGAATATAAATATAGATCTAGACATAAGCATAGGCACAGATAGATATAGCTGAGAGGAAATTTCCTGGTGGTAGCAATNACAGAAAGGGATTGGGAAAACTAAAGAAATGGGCATTTTAGTCATTGCTTTTGGTTTAGTATAAAAATAAATACAACGGAGAAGCAACACCTCTGACAGCATATATGAACAAGCATCGAGCCAGCAGATGGATGACTCATCAAAGAGGCTCTGATAAAAATACACTGACCTTACTCTGACATTCAATCAAAACATCAGTCTTTTATTCTTTGTATGAACTTTTCTTCAAAGTTGAGTAATTAAAAAATATTGCAAAGAAACATATTGTATTTTATGTGGGGTCGTTAATACCTCTGGTCAACTGATCTTTTGTCTTACCTATTAGAGTATTAACTCACACATTGCAATTTACAGAATTTTTTCATATGTATCCATCATATTTGGGAGTTATTTAGAATAGCACTTAAATGACTCCCCCAGTGCTACCAACTTCAACCAGAAAAACAAAGCTAGGAATCCATATGTATCTTTTAAAGAGCAAAACACATTCTAAGGAGTTATGAACTGAGGTCTCGAACCTGTTATTCTCAACCTAGGCTCATGCAAGTTAAACCCATCAAATGAAACCTAAAATTCAACACTCCATCTCTGGTACCCCCATACAGGTGCCTCAGGATAGCTGATAATAAACTAGGCCAAAATTGAGGACGGACTTAAAGCTAACTGAGAAAAAAATCATGGAAATGAAAGGGTCTTAAAACTTACCGCTTTTGGAATTTTTGCAACCAAGCCAGAAATTATTTTAGATCTGTCTACGTTAGCAAGTAAGAAAGTCCACTGAGACCGAAATTCATCAAGGAAAATCGTTGGTGTTTAGGATCTGACACTACAAATGTTTCAGAGGGCTTTTCCTAGGAGTAAGATGGCTTGGTCCCTGTGATTGAATACTCACTAGTGCCTGGAGCATATCAGTAGCCTTCCCGTTCAATTCCACCCAAAATAAATTCAGTTTGTGTAGGCATGATGTGAATCAAAGTACAGTCAACGAGGAAGCTTCAGAGATTCTCTCAAATGCATTATCAGTACAAGTGAAAACCCCAATGTAGATTCATCCTTCTTCTACTGAGGAGCCACAGAGCCTAGACTATTCTCTTCAGACATGTTGTCTATAGTAATTCTAAGAAAGAGCTGCACTGAGTGTGGTGACAGTGCCTGCTAGCAGAGTAAAAGGCATGGTTTCCATTTCTTAGATGACCTGAAGCAGTAAGCTACATCTTGTTCCTCTGCTCATCTCATCTGCTCTCTGATACGCTCAGAGACAAGTTAGTTTGCTGCAGCAGCCCAGCTTTACTCAGGAAAAGCAAAATCTTTCTCTAAGACAATATCCTGGCAAAGAGAAGCTCAGAGTTAAAAGATTTCATGCTAAAGATGACAAGATCTCCCTATTCTACGGTGAGTAAAAACAATTCCTCAGTCCTAACTTAAGAGAAAATATCAGGAAACTTATTCGAGGAGCCAGATCCCATGTTAAGGAGTGTTCTTTAATTGCCTGCCATGTGGGATCCTTCACTGGATATAAGCTTTGATTCACCATTTCTCTGGGTGTATCTTCATGGAAAGATGGTAGCATTTAAGATCAAAAATCTTACAGCATGCCCCAAACCAAAGAAACTAGACACTGAAAATTTCATAGCCAAAGTGACAGAGACTCCCAGAAAGTTCAGGCACTATCAGGGTTGGATACACCAAGAAATGTTTTGGACTAATTTTGACTGTAAACGCTGGTTCTGAAAAAAGTGTGTAATTTAAATTTATAACAGTTACTCCTTGTAAGATTGAATGATTAGTATGAAAAATTAAGTATTAATTTATAGCAAGGAATTTTCTTTGCTTAATATTATAACTTTTATTGCCAAATATAGCAGGGAGGTGCAACTGATTTTTTCACTAAGTTTTCTTAACAGCAGCAGATGTAGTCAAGTATAACTCAATACACACTTCACCTTAACCTGTGGTTTAATACATGGAAATATCATCAGAGGTGTGAATTATTTCATGACCCCAGGACTGACTGAGAGCAAGTTACTTGCAGAATCATCAGCATATTGTATATGAATCACAACACAGCATATGCTTCAAAAGGTAGCAAATAGAAAAAGTATTTTTAATTAGGCAATGAAAGGCAACTTTTATGCTGCCTGACTGTATTTTAGGAAACCATATTAGGAGATTAGTCACATTCATTTCCCATCTAGTGAAAAGGGAGGTTACTTCTGAGACTGAATCAGGGTACGTGTAAGTGGGGAAGTCTGAGATTGCTCTCAAGTTGTGTCTCTGCTGAACAGAACTGAAGCACACACCAGTGTGCTCTAATCCTGCCTTCCTCGGGAGAGGAACCAGGACATGGAGACTGGCAAACATGGAAGTATCTGCTGATGAAGGCTCTAGCTAGGGCTATGTGATGATGCACATTCCACAATGAGTCTACGCAGGCCCTTCCAGATGAGGACCCTGGTACTGGGACTCCACTCAGGCTATGGCATGGGAAATGTGGGAGAGTACAAATGGAGAGCATGGAGAACAAATAAACAGAGTATTCCTTGCCAAAGTTGACTGAGACTGTTCTGGTAGTGTTCACAATGTCTCTTCCAAGGTTAATCTTACAAGGCTCTTTCTACAGAGAGAGGATTTTCTCTAGGGGAGTTCGAGTACGTCTTAATAGTCTTCTGGAGGCACTTCATCTGCTGAGGATAGAATTTCTCTAGAAAGATTAACCCCACTTCAGTGAAGTGAAGCTTTTTTCCAATTACCTTCTACTAATTGGTAGTAATTGGTACCTTGTAAGTATGGTAAGCTCTTCAAGTCAAGGGCTTCCTTTCATGTCCATAAGCACCAAAAATACTTAGATGAAAGACATATTTAGCTTTTATAGTTGCTATCATACTTTGTGGCAGAGTTAAACTCTGACTCAGTGTTCTGGACTTTTGAAGCCTGCAAGGAATAGATAGATGTGTGGTCCAGCCAACCCATGGAATAAACTCCAAGGGTGTATAGAGGGAGAGATCATCTCCTCCTTTAAGGGTGTGTGGTCAGGAACGTTTTCAATACAAAAAGAGGATAATAAGAAAAGAAGGAAGACATAAACAAGAACATACAGAGACACAAGCCTGACAGACAAATGTAACAGAGACAAAGACGAGAAACAAACCTGATCATTCACAGTAGTTAGTGGGTTATCAAAAACCTGCAAGCAAACCTGGACTTTGCAAACCTGAGGGTGGAGGAAGATTGAGGAGGTTCATTGGAGCTCTGCACACTGATGAGGGAATGTGCAGGGGAAAGGAGAGCAGGGAGGAGCGAAGTGGTAACTGACGGGGAGGGGTATAAAAGGGGTTGGTTCTGTGTAAAATGCGTCCTGTGCACTTGTCTGATGTAGTCCTGCACCTAATCACCACTGTCCATCCTGTCTACTTATTACACCCTGTCTCAATTAGCTCTCTCCATAATCTCGCCCTCTGTCCCATGTTGTGGGGAGTGCTGTCAGGGCTGAGTGATGACTACTGGGGCGGCTGGTGTGAGTGAGTGTGTCTGCAGCAAGCACTGAGTTAGACCAGCTGGCAAACTGGGGATCCATGAGGTGGGTAAGAGAGGGTCTGAGGTCATGGCAGGGGTGTCAAATAGACAGGGGGTGTCCATGCTGGTGCTCAGGGGATCTGTAACTGTATGTGCGCTTGTAAGCCTAGAGAGCAATGTGTGTGTGCCCACACAAATGACCTTCAGTCCCTGCCAGTCTGAGAGGAGGAGGGGATGGGGCTGTCTGTGTTTATCTCTGATGTGATTCCTCCTATACGTAGGTGCTGTTGAAGACAGTATCCTGCCTGTGTAGCTGTCCATGCTTGTGTCCTCTGTGCTTCCTGTGTGCCTGGGACCCATGCTTAGTTTCCCTGCTGGATGAACCTGTGGAGGGAGGGTGGCAGCCATGTACCTCTGCAAGGGCAGAGACCCCAGGTCTTAGGGACAGCAGGCTGGGCTCCAGTGGCCAGGCAGGAGGAAGTTCTTGGCTGCTGAAGGTGGTGGCCACTGCTAACCGAACTTAACAATAACTACAGTGCATTTTGTAAGGCAAATTTTTTATCATTAACTCTTCTATTACTGTATGAGAAATAATTACACTCCCTTTTGGAATTAGTTTGAGAAATATGGATCAATATTAAGGTGCTCTGTAAGTGATGTGTATTCAAAATTACTATTGGAATAAAGTCCTTAACCTTTCCAAGAAACATAATTCTTATATTTAGAAATAATTATACAGTGTCATATATGTAAGTGAAAAAAAAAAAAGTAATTATTTCTACAATAGATCTAAGTTCAAAAGAAGTTTTATGGAAAATGGAAATGTCAACCTTTAATTAAGATCATGTTGCACTAAAATTCCAAAATACCTGTTTAATTAAAAGTACATATTCCCTCAATGCAGTGTATACTTAGACTTTATAATAAGAAATTAGAACCAAACCAGTACTGTTGGAAAAGAAAAAGGAAAGTTCCACATTTTATAAGATTGATTCACTGCTGTTTCTGGTTTTATTAACATTTTACTGCAATAAATATTTACAAAGATTAAATTATCACATATAAACACACTTTTTTTCTCTGTTGTTTGCCTCTAATTTAATTTCAGAGAACTCATTTCCAGTTGTCCAGACATAACAGACCAGAAAAAATAAATAAATCCAACTGCCAGGATGGCCACCTTTCATAGAGTCTTGGGCTACCTGATGCTATAGTACTTAAAAAATAGAAGAGAAGTCCCATGTTCATCCTAACAAACATTGAGCACCTCATTTATAAACCTATTCTAGATTTTCTCTATAACTATCTGATCCTCAAATAAACTTCAAGTGAGAGAAGATTTACAGAATATAGCAGTCACTTCAAACCTGTATTCTTTAGTGAATGTAGCCTACTGATGTAGGATGAACTGGTAGACCAAGTCTTCAAGAGCTGAACTTGGAATACGTATATTAAATTTGTCTGTCTTTTTGTTACTTATTTCTTTATAAAATTCTATAATTTGTCAGTAATTATAGATGTACAGGTGCAGAACACATCTGTTTGATATGCAAGGATTGTTGCATGAAAAGTAAAGCAGGGATGTGTCTGTGTAAAGATGGTCTGTGAAGGTTGGTTTTCATCAGTATGGGTCTTTAGCACTTCAGGATGGAGTGCAAAGCACCAGCATCCTGGAAGGACATGAGATATTGTTTAATTGAGAACAGTAGGCAGGAATATTAACATTTTTGGGAAAGATTACTCAAATTTGGATTTCAGAGTGAGAGATCAAGTAAGTATCCAAATTTCAGTTAAAAACTTCTGGAACTATCAATTCTTAACATTCTAGAAAATCAGGTTTGCGGCACATGAAACTGAGGAGCAGGACTGCTGAATGTATCAGTCTCTACTGGCAAGACTGGCCTTCAAAATATCCAAGGCCCTTAATACCAGTGGGAAAATCTGGAGCAAGACTTACTCTTGGAGAAGAACCAGGTTAGGGAATATTTGACCAAACTGGACATGCACAATTACCTTTGAAAGTTCATGGCAGTCAGGAGAGAGTCTTGAGGACTGGAAGGAAGCAAATACCACTCATTTTCAAGAAGCACAAAAAGGAAGATCTGGGGAATTACGGGCCGGGCAGCCTCGCATTGGTAATTTGGGAGGTGACAGAGCAGACATTTCCAAACATATGAAGGACAAGACGCTGGTGGCATCTAGTCATGGATTTACAAAGGGGAGATCACAGTAACTGAGGGAAGAGTAGTGAATGTTGTTTATCTTGATTTTAAGAAGATTATTTGACAGTAACTCCCATAATATTCTCTTTGACAAACTAGTGAATTTCGGGCTTATAAATGAGGTGAATCATTGAACCCAAAGAGTTGTGGTCAGCAGCATGATGTTCTGCTGGAGTGACCAACAGTGGTACCCCAGGAATTAATACAAGGGCCAGTATCGTTTCACATTGTCATTAATGATCTAGATCATGGAACAGAGTGCACCCTCAGAAGTTTTGCAAATGATAAAAAAATGAGATGAGTCCTGAGTTGTGCTGTCATGCAGAAAGGCTTGGTGAGGCTGGAAAAATGGGCTGATGGGGACCTCATAAAGTTCAACAAGGGTAAATGTTGAATCCTGCTCTTGGGGAGCATACTGAACATAACTGAACTGGCAACAGTCTGATATAGGGGGAGGGGCTTCAGGGGTGACCTGTGTAGGAGGAGGTCAAGAACTGCCCTGTGCTGGTCACAGTTTGTTCCAGCCGGCTCACCAGCAGAAAATTTGGGCCCACTGTGTGGCAAAGCTAGGACCAGTCAGATAAGTTTATGGTGCCTCTGCAAAATCATGTTTAAGAAAGAATAGTGATCACTAGGAGACACAAAAGAAATGCCTTGGGTAGGAAGGATGCCAGAGCAGGAGAGATGCCAAAGGAAAAGAGAAGATAGAGGAGCTGAAGGAGGAGAAACCCGGAAGGTGGAGAAATGCCAGGGCTAGAAACTATGCCAACCATAGAAACCATCTGGAAAGCAGATTTGCGAAGAAGGTCCTGGGAGTCCTGGTGAACAACAAATTGACCATGAGCCAGCAATGTGTCCTTGTGGCAAAGAAGTGCAATGACACTCTGGGCTGCATTAGGGAAAGCATTGCCAGCATGTCAAGGAAGGACATCCTTCCCTTCTACTCTGCTCTGCTGAGGCCATGTCTGAAGTATGAAATCCAGTTCTGGCCTCTCTAGTACAATATAGACATGGGCAGAGTGGAATGGGTCCTATGCAGGACCATGAAGATGGTTAAAAGATAGGAACATCTAACATATGAGGAGAGGCTGAGTGAGCTGCGATTTTTTAGCCTGGAGAAGAGATGACTGGAAGAGAAGGGAATCTCGTCAATGTATATAATTACTTAATGTGTGTGTGTAAAGAAAAGGGAGCCACACTGTGAGTGATGCTCAGTGAAAGGACAAGAAGCAATGAACACAGAAAGAAATACAGGAAATTCCACTTAAAAAGAAAAAAAGATTTACTGTGAGAATGGTGAAACACTGGAGTAGCTGGACTATGTGATTTTCAGAGGCTTCTTCCCAGCTCAGTGATTCTGTAATTCTGTGATTGTACAGTTAAAGTTATTAAAAAGACTGTTTCGGTCATTTAGAAAATGTTTGCAGATTTTGGTTGAATGTGCTGTATGTTCTTCTTTCTAGACATAGAAAAAAAAAAAAAGCATCAGAAGATGAAGTAGTTAGGTCTTCTTTAAAGCAAGTTTAGTGCTGGAATGCTTCTATGAAGTGGAAGATCTCTGTTCAGTTTTGGGAGACCTCTGTTCAGTTTCCTCCTCTGTTTAAGTCTGCTGGAATCTACCATAACCTACCTACCAAGAAAATCCCATGGAAGTGTCCTTACGCTTGAGGCTGGGATGTGTGTTTTTGCTCTCTTTTGCTGGACATCTTTCGTTTTCAGGTTGTGCTGAAACACAGTAAGTGAAATTACTTTGTCAGGCAGGTGTTAGGATGGCCATAAGAAAGGAATTCCATAACTGAGTTTCATTTCCCATTCCAAAGATTTTTTTTTCCATAAATAAATGTCCACAAGGGGTGACTGGGATAACCCACTAGATACATGTCTTGGTCAAATATTCTGCTGGGAGCTCAAAATGCAAGTTTAGCTCACTCTCACTGAGAAGAAGGAGTAAAATCTAGACAGCACACAAACTGAAGAAGTTCTCAAGTGATCTCTCTTGATGACCTTATCTTGAACTTATTCTTATATACTTGAGTGCCGAGTCAGAGTCAGTTGTGAAGGTAACTGTAACCTCAGGCTCTTGCTTTATAAAATGGGTTGAATTCACAGAGAATGGGAACATTAATAAAAAAACAACAGCAACTCAAACCACAGACCTATGATTTTCACTCAAGGTTTGTTGAATGCTGTGGTCAACTGAAATGTTATTTTTCTTTTATGAACAAAGTTACAACATATGACTGCCAGAGCACTTAAAATTATGTTGGCCTTGTGTGGAAGCACCAATGGCAATTCCACTTCCATTGACTATAAATTAATCAGTGCAGAAATTGCTGTTCTTTCTTCCTTCACCAAACTAACTTGGAGAGATATTAACAATGGAACATTATGTGCTTTTTGCTGTTCCTTTTCTCTTCCCATCTGATGGCATTTGCTCACACAGAGAAATGTATTTTCTATTAGCTCCTGCTAAATACATCAGCTATGAAATACACCAAAATAGCCATGAAAATCTTGAAGTGAATAAAAAGACAGAGAATCTATAACAGAATATGTTTTTAGTTGTATATGGGCCTTCAGTGATAAAAAAAAGAAATGTCATGGTTGGAGTTGCTGATATTTAGCAAGTAGGTCACACAGATGGAATGATAAAATAACTGGTTATAACCATAGACAAGATTAGATTATTCTGTGGATAACATTGTATTTTATATCACAGACACCACTGCTTCATTCAGAAGGATATTGGAAGACTAGCCTTAATTTTTCTATTACTTTTACCATGCCAAAAAATGCATCAGCATTTATTCACATTCTTCTCAGATTACTGACCCTTTCCCTGGATGCCCAACCTCTTGATAGCTTTCTCTGGAGAACGGGCAGGCAATCTCCTGCACTGATTGCTTTTTGGGTGTCTGCACTAATTCCAGAAGAGCCAAAGAAACTGGTTTTCAAAAATCCAGTCCTGATGGAAAGGGACATTTTTATCTGCACCTACAGCTGTTCAAGGCACAAAAAATTTCCATCATTTTGAGGTTATTTGAGATACTGGTATCTAGTCTGTAACACAGTGCCCAACATCCTTCCCCGATATGACACATATTCATCTTTCACTCTGCATTAGTAAACATACAAACCGGACATAGCCCCAGAGGGCATACAAGAAAAGAAAACAAGGACAGGCATCAAAGAGGGGTCATAAAAACGTGACTCTGGCACTTAGAGACAAAACCAGGAAGGTGGAATTTCATCTGCAGATAAAAGATAGCAAGATACATAAAGGATAAGAAGAAATAACTCCACAGGTGCGCTAGGCTTTTATGAAGTCTTGTCTTACATCCAGAGAAAGAAAAAATGATTATATACTTGAGTCCCCATTTTGCTGGTTAACAGCATTTGCCAGGATCAAATGGTGCTTTCAGCTCTTCCTTGACCCTCTGTTAAAAAGCTTGAATGCGGGTACCAGGAAGATCTTCTCCATAAAACAGGTGATAATACAAGATATTCTCACTGGTGCATACCTTGCATAGGGACCTTTTCGCCCCCTTCTGGAAAGGTAGTGAAAAGGTGTAAATCTCAACTTCCAAGACTGGGAAAAACACTCCTTCTCTTGAATGGCAGAAGTTGAGTTTTATGGCAAGATTTACCCTTTGTTCTGCTACGTGGTCAGAAACTGGCTGGACCAGGAGGTTCGGGGAAAATGTGACACCTTTTTGTATGGGGAAGAAACATAGCAATGGATGACAGAGAAAAGACTAAAGTACCCAATATTTTTTTTGTCTTGGTGTTCATGGTCAAAATTGGCATCTAGCCATTCTCATGTACTTTCTGAAATAGAGAGGGGCAACCAACAGTGAGGGACCACCAGATTAAGGGCTTAGAGAAGCTAGTAGTAGTGAGGTCCATGGGGCTGCATAAGATTGATACGAGGGTGCTAAAATAGCACATGATTTTGAGAAGGTTACCTATCATCTGCAGAAAGTAGATGATAACTGGAGGAATTCCCTGCCAGCTGGAAAAAGTCTAACACTGGAAAAAGTCTAACACTGTGCTTATCTTCATGAGAAGTAGGAAGCATCTTGGAAACAATAGGCTGATCAGCTTCACCTCAGTTCCTGGAAAGATCTTAGGACATGTCTTCTTGCAATACATTTTGAGTTACTCCAAAGACAAGGCAGCAATAATGTACAGGCAGCCTGAATTTACCAGCTGCAAACCCTGCTTGATCAACATGATTCTGAGCTGATTAGCAGGTGATGATAAATTAAGGGTCTTGGGTAGAGGGCTGAACTATGGATTTAATCCAGAGGGAAGTTGAGAAGCTTGAGGGCTGAAACCTCACAAAGTTTAGCAAAAAGAAGTTCTGCTTCTAGGTCAGAGTAACCCTGTAATACCAGTAGGTTAGGGAGAAGCTGGAAGCCTCTTAACAGCCTGCTGAAAAGGACCTAGAGGTTACAATGGATCTGAGATTGTGTTACAGTCATACTACATATACACTGAGATTAAAATGAGTCTTTCTTCTCTCTTCATGAGATATGGGAAGGAACTGATCATGACTTTGGTGATCTCAATTTGAAAGATGCTTATTTGGTATCCTGCATTTTTTCATTTCCTGTGAACCTTTCATGTCATTGCATAGGTCAGTAATCTTTATTAACTTTAAAAAGCTAAGTTCTCACCAAAATAGCAATTGGTTCTAACTTTGTATTCAATATCCACATTAAAAAAATGTGAAATTAATTCAATTTACATATCGAAACATACTTCTAGCAAACTAAAGAGTCTTGAGATTCAGAGGCTAACATAGCATGATTAGCTGCATGCATATTATTTATTAAAAGTCTCAGACCTATGAAGAGGAGATATGGACTAGACTAAATCCCAAACTGTGCTCAGGATGTGCTTGGGGCAGTACTGACTGGTCAAGGCTGTCAGGTACGGTTATCGTAATTAAATGGTTTAGACAGTTCAGTTGTCATGCCTGGTCCTCTTACCATGCTACTTAATTTACTAATATAGAAGTAGAAAAAGGGACTGAGAAGGCTGGGTGAGAAGAGCAAATCTCACAAGGCAACATAGAAAAAGGAAGCTTTAAAAATTAGGAAGAGGTCTGTAGCTCAGTGCTACAGCTGAAGTATAAAAGATTTTACATTTTTTTATATAGAAAATAGTGTTTTATTTATGTTTTACAAATAGCAAAAAGTGATCTGGCAGGATGAAACAGTTTCAGGTTGTGACATCATGTGACCCAGACATAGTACACCCAGTGATCTTAAATTCAGGGCCGGCAGCAAAGACTTAGCACACATCTGACTGGCATAGTGTGAGTGACAGTATATGATCACACTTCAACCCTTGCAAGAGGTTCGAAGGACAGATTCAGAAAAAAGGGGAGCCTTGTGATATAAGGCTTGAAAACCATATTCTATCCAGCCACTCAGAGAGAAGCTATGGAGGCTGCTTGTCATGGATAATGGGTACTTACCCAGTGTGGGAAATAGAGAAGTTTTTCTGCCCTACAGACAAGGATATAAGATAGCACAGCTGCTAGAATTTGAAGCCAGGCCGCTTCCCTGAGGATGAAAATTAAACATTGGAACAGTTCATCAAAAGAGATGGGGGAGTGTTACACTCTCACGGAGATATTGAATTTCATTTTAAAAGGCAGCCATTGATCCATCTCCCGGGAGCAATCCTGTAGTCAATGTTCAGGGCAAGACAGTGCAGGTCATTATGTAGTCTCATGGAAACATTTGAGTTTCTCTGTGCTGAGCTGCCCCAGTAAAATGACGTGACATATCAGACTGGGTCAGAGTCATCAGTGCATGTCCTGTCATGCCCTATGCCCAAATCTTGGCCAGAAGCCCAGTACCAGTGAGTTTCTCCAGAGCAAGACAAGTCCCATCTTGGAGTTGCATGTGCTGCTAGTGAGCATGTACAGGGCCTGTTTGAAACACTTTTGGTTTTTGGGCATTGTAGGCTATTTTTAAATTTCCTCTCATCACTGTCTTCACATTATTCTTTGGACAAAAGGACTTATCATCTTGAGAAGTTCCCATTTATCTTCCACTACATAACTGCTGAGGTTGTACATTAAAAACAAGCCACTTCTCCTTCCCCACTACAACCAAATCCTTTTCCAGAGCTTTTCATGGCTCATTGTTGGCAGGCAACTAAAAATGCCCCTACTGTGGCTGTGAACAGGAAAATTAGAGTTAACACTTTAATGATTACTAAGATCTGACAACAATAAAAGGGGATAATTAGAAAGTATTTAAAGAGCAGGTTGTTGTTATAAAATGTAATTCCAAAATCCAATTAATTCTAGTTCGGCTCTGAACTAATAAATATTTTCTGGTTTTCCAGGTGTAGGGTTCCTACCAACCCTCAACACATTGTGGATGTGAGAGGACATTATTATGAACACCGTAAGTAACTTGTTAGTTATGGTTCCTAATGAAGGGGTTTTGGCAAACTCGGAGGTTTTGCCTACCATAGTAAATGGCAGGGATTGACTGACATTACGTAAACTGAAAGCCAGGTAAAACACACGGTTCAGTTCTCATCTCCACAGAACCACAATGTGGACACATCTGAACTATCTGGGGAGTGATCTACAGCATATGCTAACTCCTGAGCTGGGCCTGGGATACTGCTAATACACCCAGCCATGCCGGGGCTGATGGTAAGAAATTAATGGCAAGGAAAATAGTGCCTTGGTACTTGTGTCTGTGCACCAGCCCTTTTAAAGGACTAAATGCCTTTATAGAGGAATGCAGGGTATCTCAGCAGAATAGCACTAACAGCACGAACACAGGTCTACTAAATTATGGTGCTGTAAAACTATCCAGTGTGGCTTTGGACTTACCTTCTCTAGTCGAAAGCAGAGGGCCTAAACTTAAAATGTTATCCTGGACAGCAAGCTTATGTGGAGGGAAATATATGGTGTGACCATAATTTTAGTGCTACCCAGCTGTTCTGTTTGCCTTAGTCTTCCATTCTGCTTCTATATTAATATGACATCATACAATATATGAGAAATAGCTTAAGAGCCTAATGGTAAATGAGTATGCCATTACACCAATTTTTGATAATAGATGAAGCCAGAAACAAGAAAAGGAAGCAGAAGGCTGAGAAGTAATTTCATAAAACTAGAGTCCATGCCATCAGAAGCAAGAAGTAAAATAGGATTTTGGTTGCTTTATAAATAAAATAATTGCTGGGATACTGGAAATCTGGGATGTCAAAGTAATTGCATGCCTAAATGAGCAGAAAAAGGATTCAGGAAAAGTAACATGTAAGCTGTATCCAGAGAGATGTGGTAGTCTTGCCACTAGCTGGCTAGTTCTGAAGGAAAAGTGATGCCTTTTATAGACTATGAATGTGAGGAGATAAACCACAGTTGTCTGGAAAATATGAGCAAAACATACCTGTCCAGAAGTACAAGCATCAAAATCCCTATGGGTGTTCAGATTCATGGCTAGTAACAAAATTAAACAGGCATTTTACATAATCTGCCTCAGAAGTTATAAAAATAAGTGATTCAAGGCCAGGCAGGATGGGGCTTTGAGCAACCTGGTCTAGTGGGATGTGTCCCTGCCCTGGCAGGGTTGTTGGAATTAGGTGATCTTTAAGGTCTCTGCCAACCCAAACCATTCTATGATGACTACATCTTTTCCACTTGTTACTGAAAAGCTGCTCTGAGTAAATTAATCACCATAGATGTTAA
The DNA here is from genome assembly GCA_013400555.1 of Jacana jacana. Classification (NCBI taxonomy): domain Eukaryota; kingdom Metazoa; phylum Chordata; class Aves; order Charadriiformes; family Jacanidae; genus Jacana; species Jacana jacana. The sequence continues at coordinate 17,965 of VZTM01016686.1, forward strand.
ATTCAAACATGTAGTGCTTCAAGGCTACTTTTGATTTGTACAAAATCACCTCCCCCAGAAAAATAACTTTCTTAAATACAGAGGAGATGCAATGAAAGGGATTTGACAGCTCTAACTAGATTTAACTCTTACTACAGAAAGTCTGTACCTCATTATTTGACTCCAGACCACTGCTGAAGTGCAGAAATTTCCTGTTAAGTTTGCAATGCAGCAAAAGGAATTTTAATGTATATCAAAGTAAGCACATTTTCTCAAAATCCCTCATCTCCCCAGCTTTTCAATTCCCTTTAATCCTTATAAACTCATTTCAAGTAACTAATTTCCCAAATCACAAAAACAAATCTGGACAAAAAGAATTACGAAATAAAACCAGAACATCTTAATGTGTCTCCGCAGTTATTTCTGCTTACCTTCCCCAAAGACTTATCAGCCTATGAATACTACATGTGTTCATCCCAGACAAAGACATTCTTCATCAACTATGGTAAAGATGAAATTCAGTTTGAGATGAAGTTATTTATGCAAGGATTCAGAGATATCTGTATTAATAGGTGTCTATAGGCACATCAGGTATCTCATTTCTCATTACAGTCAATGGAGGTATTCTCATTGGAAAGCAATTCAGCTCATCCTTCAGCAGAGACCTAAAATGAAATTCAGCTTCCTAGATGTTGACGTCAAATATCATTTCAGGTGGGGTGCCTATATTCTGTGTCGCTTAATGACTGTCTTATGCATCCCAGTGTGTCTGAACTGATACTAGGGAACTGCATAGATGCAGCTGAATCCTGCCACTGAATCATTGCATGTAATGCTTGGTCAACTAACTCATTTGGCAGTAATGGAAAGTCCAAAAGAGAGAGCACACATCAAAACCTAATTGGGAGTCTTGAACTAAATCCTGCCTCCAAAGGCTGTTATGAACACACTCTAGGTGATAAGAAGCACAAGCTGTATGGCATACTATTTGCTATTAGCTGACATCAGTAGATGAAGTACATGATTTCAGCAGAAAAATTAAGACTAAGTGAGATGCAATTGTATAAATAAATATGTCTTGTCATATATATCCCATGTTTTATTTTAGGTGTTAGAGGGTTTCAGAATCTTATAGAATGAGTAGAGATGATGGAGTAAAACAAAGTAGAATAACTCAGTTGAAGATTTCTCAAGAGTCTTTGAGGTCTGACTAGTTGCTCAAGGCCTTTTCCCAGTCAGATTCTGAAAAACTCCAGGGAAAGAGACTGCACAACTTGTTTGGGTAATCTGTTCCAAATGAAATAGAACTCCAAATAGTACTCATTTACTTTTTGTGCACCTTTGAGAATGTTACTCGGAGGTTAATTTTCAGGAACATGTAGGCATTGTATGCAGCCCTGAAGAGGTTGAATAGGAGGAAGGAAAGGATTCAATCAGATATCCACAGACAAGGGCAAATCGCACGTTCTGCCCTAAGTGTCATTAATAAGAACAGTCTGGATACCACATTCCTGTTTCAGAACAAAAGATGAGAACAACCTTGCAACAGACAAAGTTATGTACTACATAAAGCTTGAATCCATCTTTGCCCCACAGTTAAGACTGTGTGGTGTCCCACTCGGCTTCTCTCAAGAAATTAGATAGCAGGTAAAGAAAAGCAATGTGAAATTAGAAGAATGGAAGAAAAAGGAAACCAAAAACAAAGCAAAAGCTGTGACTTACAATATTTAAAACAAATTGAATCTTGAATTCTCTCTAGATTCAACTAAAGCAATTCATTTAGCAAAAAAAGGAACTATACCATAATTGAGCATCATATGTGGCTTTACAGTGATGTTCTCTGTAATGGTAATGTTTTTTCTGGCATTATTATATAATTCAGCCATTTCTATTCTTATTCAGGAAAAGAACCTGCAATGTTTAGAAAGAAAAACTACTGAGAAGTCCAAAGCTCCAGGTTTACCTCTTTTTATTTGTCTACTAGTACTTTCATTAAGAATATTTAGTCATCTGCAGGTGTATGAGGTCTTTTCTGTTCACAGTACTTTTTATTAGAGAAGCTTGAGATGTGCTTAAGACAAGGACAGTGACACTTAACCACTACCAAATGGCTTTCTGATAGAGGAATGGGTAGTTCCTATATCACCATATATGTGCCATGTTTAAATTTGCTCATTTATAGGGTCAGAGAACTATATGGAAAAAGCCCACAGTACCAAGAAATATAGTCAGATACATCAGAGAAGAGTATTTCAAGGCAATGAATTGTGGAGCTGGATTCTTGACCAAACAGCTAAGAACTTTAGAAGTATTCAGTCAGTTTGAGAAACAAATTGGATTTGGCACTTTACACCATTATGTAATGGAAATTTTAATTAAAAATTAAGAAACTTGTCCAACCTTTGTATTTTCTGGGCCTAATTTAGCTAGGTCTGTTATAAAACCTTGCTTTTATGAGGGCAAATTACATTCTGTCTGTGACCTACAGAAACTCTTCATTCCCACTTCAGCTGTGCAGACAGAAGCACGGTCACCATCACCTCTGCTTCAATAATGGCTGTGTGCCAAAGGAATACTGAAAACATAAAAAACTCCAGGCCATATTCTTTTCTCCTCTGCTAAAACACCTCAAAAATAAAGGAATTCTTTATTTGAAAAGATGGAGAAATATTTGCATAGAGCATGGAAAATGTCAACATTTGTAAAGAATGCATTTCTTCTTGGATTGTTAAAATACTTCACAAGATTTTCAATATATTAAATCTGATGTTAACATTTGCAGAGTAAGCTGCATATGTCCAGACCAGTGTGGAATGAGCAACTATTAGTTCTTAGAGTAATAATTTACAGCCGTACTAGAATTACCACTGGGAAGAATATTGTTGCTGTTTACCATTTGGGATCAGTGGATTTTAAGTTAATTTTGACATGAAGTGTTATAGTACTTTGCTTCAGGCAATACTGACTCAGTAAACTGGAGTTTCTTTAAAACTGTCAGAGCACAGAAAATATACAGCTAATTGAGATAGAAGGAAACATTGATTTTGGATATCAGTTCTTGACTTCATAGCTTGCTTGCTGAAGTAAATGAAGAAGAGTAAAGAGAGAAAAAGGGGAATAAGAGCTAGGGATATTAATAATATAACAAATAACATCTCTTAAGCTGATGTCTATTATTTAAAACAGCAGCTGGCAAACACAATCAGCCCATAACACAGAATGAGTGAGGAATGGGAAGCCCTTTCTCCAAAAGGCACAACATCTGTTTTCTTATCGTCCATACTCAACTACCAGCTGGAGCAGAGAGGTGCTGCAGCTTGCTTCCCATCCTTTTAACTCTTCTGGCATTATAAAGGCTTATGTACTCCCACCTCCTTATCACTGCTGCACTTGCTTTTGACTCCTTAAGGCTGCTTTTTAGTTCACCCAGGCCAGGCCTTAAGATCCAACAGGGATGACTGGGAGGAAGGGGGATTAGATGGAAGAACCTGACTCATGTGAGAGATTAAAAACTTAAAAAAATAAAGAACTGCACACCCTGTCTTCCAACAAAAGAATAAGGGCTATCAAATAAAACCAGTGGGTGGCTGGCCCCTCCAAAATTGAAAGTCGTTCTTATCAGTGCAGGTGTAAGCTTTGAAAGTCCCTGTGTGAAAGTGATAAAAAGATATGAATGCTAAATTTCATAGAGCTCAAAAAAATTTAAAAAAATCTATTAGATATATCCAATGAAGTGCATATGCCTGTGAAGGTTTATAAAATACAAATCTACCTCTTGATAAAGAAACCTGGAGCCTGCAAGGTGCCGAAAGTTCAAAAAGCATCCTGATGTCCTTGTACCGTTGTCATGTCCTGATGTCTGTTGGGGATGATGCTGAGCCAGATGTGCTGGTGCAGTCACTCTTTCTGTTCTCATGGTGTGTATTCCTCTTATGTTAAAAATTGCTAACAGTCTTCAGACTCCATCTCTAATGCTCAGATAGCTGATCCCTAACAAGTAGCAGAAGACGAAGAGCAAATACACCTCCTTCTTCTAATTTTTTGCTGTATCTGACAGAGAGGCAACAGAATATGGCCCAGCATTTCTCCAGTAAGAGTGAGAAAAAGGAAATTAACACTTTAACCAGATATGTTCTTCTAAAAGCAGTCCACTTCAATGCTTGCATGAATACTAATGAACATTGAAATGAGTTTCAGCTGCCTTTTCCTGAGGAAAATATCCCTGGATATTGTATGGGAATGAAAACAGAGATCATGAAAATCATAACTGCATGCAATTAAGTGAAAAGCATTGACTTTTGGGTTAGATTAGCCATTCAAACATCTGCATAACACCCTCAAAAACTCTTTGAATGAAATTTATTTCTTCAAATATTTCACTGTGTTTAGTAAAGATTTAGGAGTCATACGATGGACACAGCTATGCATTAGCACATGCTTGACTGTATGAGTCAAAGACTGAAATCTCTGCTAAGACACATGGAAAACAAAAACATGATCGGAGACAGCCAACATAGCTTCACTAAGGGCAAATCGTGTCTGACAAATTTGGTGTCCTTTTATGATACTGCCACAGAGTTGGTGGACAAGGGCAGAGCAACAGATGACATCTACTTGGATTTATGCAAAGCGTTTGTTACTGTCCCACACAAAATCCTGGTCTCAAAACTGGAAAGCTGTAGATTTGATGGATGGACCACTTGTTGGATAAGGAACTCACTGGATGGCCGCACTCAAAGCATTGTGGTCAAGTGCTCAGTGTCCAAGTGGCCACTGGTAACAAGTGGTGTTCCTCAGGGTTCAGTACTGGGACCACTGCTGTTTAACATCTCTGTCTGTGGTATAACTCTATACCACATGGGCAGTGGTATAGAGTGCACCCTCAGCAAGTTTGCAGATGACACCAAGCTCAGTTGTGCTGTCAACACGCTGGAGGGAAAGGATACCATCCAGAGGGACCTGGAAGGCTTGAGAGGTGGGTTAGTAGTAATCACATGAAGTTCAACCAAGCTAAGTACAGGGTCCTGCACCTGGGACATGCCAATCCCAAGCACAAATGCAGGTTGGGTGGAGAATGGCTGGAGAGCAGCCCTGAGAAGAAGGACTTGGGAGTGATGGTGGATGAAAAGTGCATCATGTGCCGGCAGTGTGCACTGGCAGCCCAGAAAGCCAACCCCACCCTGGGCTGCATCAAAAGAAGAATGGCCAGCAGGTCATGGGAGGGCATTGTACCCACCTACTCTGCTCTTGTGAGACCCCACCTGCAGTACTATGTCGAGCTTTGGAGTCTCCAACATAGAAAGGACATGGAACTGTTAGAACAGGTCCAGCAGAGGGCCATGAAGAGGGATGGAGAACCTCTCCTATGAAGACCGGCTGAGGGAACTGGGCTTGTTCAGCCTGGAGAAGAGAAGGCTCTGGGGAGACCTTAGAGCAGCCTTCCAGTATCTGAAGGGAGCTACAGGAGAGCTGGGAAGGTACTCTGTCAGGAAGTGAAGTGACAAGACAAGGGATAACAGCTTTAAATTAGAATAGGGGAGGAATAGACTAAATATTAGAAAGAAATTCTTTACTGTGAGGGTTGTAAGGTACTGGAACAGGTTTCCCAGGGAAGTTGTGGATGCTCCATCCCTGAAAGTGTTTAAGGCCAAGAGGGATGTGGCTTTGAGCAACCTGGTCTAGTGGGAGGTGTCCCTGCCCAGGGCAGGGGGGTTGGAACTTGATGATCTTCAAGGTCCCTTCCAACTTTAGAGTTGGAATAGAGTAGAATGGAGTGGAATGGAGTAGAGTTTCTATGAATAGTTGTATGAAATGTAAAGCTCTTCAGTTTAACAAATGCAAAATACCACATGAAAAAATATATACTTATGCAAGTGTTCCCAAATCAGATGTCCATTTTTAATGTCTCTGTTTATCGCTTTGGTATCCTTGCTGGCTACATCATGCATTTTTAGAGCAAATATTGCAAATCAAAGGATGATTCCTTGGAAATGGAAATTTGAAAGTTTGCAAGATTTCCTGCCTTACCAAGAAAAAAATCACAAAATATCAATTAAAAGGTATCTCACTGTTACTGTTTAATTATGTCTGCACATGTTTAACTGTAGGATTAATCTGATTTGAATATTTCATTTGGCCTCAACTATTTAGTCTTAACTCCTTCGTAGAAAAGTATGAGAGCTATATCAATATAGGCAGGTTTTATCTCCTGAACAAACAAGTAAAATGTCACTTTTGAGGAGGAAAAAGAGTGAGCATTTACTCAAAATATAAGAGCATCTTAGTCTCTTGTGTACCTGTATCTTTAAGAATACTGATATTAAAAATGCATAAAGTGACTTGTAGAAATGTCAACCTCTGTAGCATATAAGCCAAAAGCCAACAAAAACTTATGACATTTGTACCAGTCTTGGAGAAAAAAGTAAATGAGGGAAGACAACAAAGTTATAAAGTCACATTTTTAATAATAAACCATTTTTATTCTCCAAACAGTGAAGGGGTGAAAATTTTAAGTCAAGGTCCCTACTTACTGGTTCTTGTGAAGAAATCAAATATTTGCCATGTAACCCCAGGGAGTCAGTTAAATCCCTCCTACTGTTTTTCTAATTGCATGTTTTATAATAAATAGTGTACCATAACAGTACTTCCAACTTTTGTAATAAATTGCTCTGAAGTGGTTTTATAGAGCAAACACAAAATAAACTTTGATGGTTACAGTGAGAAGACATTTAATTATGTGGTTATATGGTGGTGTCTGTACATTTGGGAATGAACACAAAGCTTAACTGTGGATTTTAGCTGGGTGCTTTCATTCTGCAAAGATGTAGGGTTCTTGTTAAAAGATAGTGGTGATAAAATGCCTTTGTACATGTTTTATAATGAAAAGTTTAACATGCAGACAACAAATAGGTTATAGATTAAGTCACATGCAGAGAGTTTAGAGCAGAGGTTTGATCTAGTCCTGCGGGGTCTTTAAACTTTCGTATTACATATAAATGTAGTGATGGGAGTCCTCTGAAGTGTTGCTAAACTCACTCACTTTGGCCACTGCAAAAACCAAGGAATCCATGTGCACAGGCTCTATTAGCTATGTCCTACATATATTGCATTCCAAGCAACCATAGTCTCTAGAATATAAACTTCTATAATTACAACCACTGTTCCCTAGATGCATGCTGTTTAATCTTTTATCTTTTGAAGTCTACACGGAAGAATGATAATAAGGTCTATTATCCAATGTAATTTTCCTCCCCAGTGGTATTTATGTTTGTACTGTTATTTCAGCTGTGTTACTGTAAAATTTGGAAGAACTTCAAGGAAATCAGTACAATTACTCCAGATTAATGGTGTTATCACTTATATCCAAATGCTGCTTTTAGTCTTGTAAGACATTTAACTTTCTTGTGCATTCTCATTTCTATAGAATCATAGAACAATTAGAGTTGGAAAGGACCTTAAGGATTGTCAAGTTCCAATCCCCCTGCCAGGGGCAGGGACAACTCCCACTTGACCAGGTTGCTATTGAGCAGCCTCCAGGGATGGGGCATCCATGACTTCTCTGGGTAATCTGTTCCAGTGCCTCACCACCCTCACAGTGAAGAATTTCTTCCGAACATGTAATCTAAATCTCCCCTCTTTCAATTTAAAACCATGACCACTCATCCTGTCACTACATTGCCCGATAAAGAGTCCCTCCCCATCTCTCCTGTAGGTCCCCTTCAGGTACTAGAAGGCCATTATAAGCTCTCCCCAGTGCCTTCTCTTCTCCAGGCTGAACAACCCCAGCTCTCTCCCAGCCGGTCCTCATAGCAGAGGTGCTCCGGCCCTCTGATTATTTTTGTGGTCTTCCACTGGACCAGTTTCAACAGCTCAATGTCCTTCCTGTGTTGAGGACTCCAAAGTTGGACAAAGTACTCCAGGTGGGGTATCATGAGAGCAGAAGGCCAGAATTGCCTCCCTCAACCTGCTGACCACACTTCTTTTGATGCAACACAGGATACAGTTGGCTCTCTGGGCTGCCAGCATGCGTTGCTGGCTCATGTTGAGCTTCTCATCCACCGTCACTCCCAAGTCCTTCTCCTCAGGGCTGTTCTCCAACATTTGTGCCTGGGATTCCCATGTCTTAGGTGCAGGAACCTGCACTTGGCTTGGTTGAACTTCCCACCTCTCAAGCCTGTCCAGGTCCTTCTGGATGGTATCCCTTCCCTCCAGCATGTTGACCGCACCACCGAGCTTGGTGTCATCGGCAAACTTGCCGAAGGTGCACTCTATGACACAGCCCATGTCTCTGAAAGAGACGTTAAATAGCAGTGGTCCCAGTACCGACCCTTGAGGAGCGCTACTTGTCACTGGTTTCCACTTGGTAGTGGTGAAAAGTAACCATTATAAAAATAAAGTAGTGTCATGGAGCCTTGGAATGGTCCTGAGACAGATTAAAAATGAGAAATTGAGACGTCAATTCTGGTGACCCTGACATCTTTACTAGTCATAAGCAGTAGCATCAAATTCAGGTAAGTAATTGGTAGCAGAGTAAAGATATAGAGTGAGAGTAGTCAAGTGTAGTGCAAGCACTCTGACATGATCCAACAAACTAAAATTCAGCAAAGTTTCTTTAGAACTTGCAAAACATTGTGTCTCAAGGGTCACGAAATGATTAGAGTACAACTGTAAGCATAAGAAAAAGAAAAGTGAGGGGATCACACCAGTTCTTAGAATTAGTCAGGTCCTTAAATTTCTTTTTAATTTGGGAATTAAATTTTGACTGCATGTGTGTACATAGAAGGAATGACATGAAGAACAATACTAAGTTAGGTAGGCTTAATTGAACTGCTATACAAAATGTATATGTAATAGGCAGCAGGTGGTAACATTCCTATTTCTGCCTCTGTGTGAGTTTAATGTCAGAAGTCGTGTATTACATTTTATTAAGAAATTGGAAAATTGCAGAAACCCTCCTAGGCTTGCAGGAAAAACATTCTGTAATTTGGTTTAGCTCACGGGTATATGAAAAAAAGCTGGAGATGCTCTGTGGTCTTTTTAAAGTTCAGAGGGAAATATGGAAAAAGAAGATTTTGCTAAGCAGAAAAAAAAAGGATGTAAGATCATCAAGAAGTTAGTTGTATAAGTAGCAGACAGTATTTGTAGGAAGAAACTGCATATGAAGAAGTGATCAGGAAGACTACCATAGAAATGGGAGATCAACAACCGCAACTTCATGATATGGTGACTAGATTGATAAACTGTCTTGCAAAGTATGAAAACAGGATGTTAATGGCCAGAAGACATTTGTGTTTCATCATAACTACTATAAAAGGCAGGTAAAAACCTACCATTCCTTTGTACAACCCACAATTCAGCATCGGTCTGGTACAAATGTCAGAATAGAAATGAGTTGGACTGACAGAAGGAATGTGTTGGGATACTGACACTACAGAGTTAAAATAAACTTAATAAAAATGGAACATCTAATCTCTTTGTAGAATAGAATTTGCTCTAAGTTTCTTTTCATCCCAGCCTTCAGCATGACGTATTTCTATTAACTGGGAAGGAGTAGATTAACTCATGGGTACAGTGAAAGAAGGTACTTTCAAGAGCTGGCTGTCTCTATACCTGATATTTCATGTGACCTTGAACGAGCCATTCACAGCCAAATTTTCTTCTTATTCTTTACTCACAGTTTACATTAAAATAAGACTTTCCCCTTCAATAATGTAATTAGAATTAATTTTCCCCTTCTCAGGGGAATTCATTTTGTCTCCATAATGTTTTATTTTCTATTATCTCCATTCATCATAACTAAAGTATTTACAGTGCAAACTTTACTGTTGTTAAGCTGGGCAAAATCAGGCTCTCCGCCTTGCAGAATTTCACCCACAAAAATGATGGTAGAAATGGCAATCTGACTCAGGGAGATACAGAAAGACTAATTCACTAGAGCCTTTAAAATGCAGTTCATAAATGAGAAAAACGACTGTGGAATCTGGTTTTAGGCATATGCAGTAATAGTCTTTTTGCCTCCTAGGTGGAGCTAAAGCACTTATGTGCTGTACCTTGGCTTGTGGGATGGAGGAAGGCAATTTACTTCTTGCGACATTACTTATGTGACAAGTATCATTGTCTTCTCTTGCATTTAATGATTAGCATTACATGCAATTTTATACATTCCTAAGAACACATTTTACAGAATAGTAATAATAAAAGCTTGGTCTCCATTCTGCAAGGACAATCTTTTGTGAGTGTAAATCAGTCTTAAATTTACAAAGCCTTTTTTCACAGCCAGGCAGTGCTGCTCACTAGATATGTTTCAGCAAGTGCTGCCAAGTATCCAGTTCAGCTTCCTGGAAAATTGATGTTCAGTTTTCTTCCTCCTAGTCCTCATAAAGGATAGATAAAGGACTTCTGGCTCCAGGACAGAGACTTCATGTATAGGCTAGATGAGACCTTATAAAATACAAAGTGCCACAATGTTGAAAGCAAGGAATTGAAAAAGAAACCTACAAAAGAAGAGACCATCCCGAGTTGAGTGTAGACACAAAAGCAAAGCAAACCTTGCAGCTTTATTGACTTTCAAGCAAACACAACCTAATAAAAACCTAGCAAGAAAACCCCAGAAGAACAAATGTGACACTGCCAATCACATACACATTCTGTTTCTAGGAAGGTCGTATAACGTTAGGAAAAGGCTATTTCTTTTTCAGAGCTCTGGTGGAACTTCAGTTAAGCCATAAGCACACATATAGGTTTGTGTCTGTCAATGCAATTCAGTACCAATCAGTAGGCTAATTGATTTAATTTTTACCACCTCATTTGGGGTAAACATTCACTCTTTATGCCCACAGTTTGGGGTGAACAGACAGAGAGGAAAAGTGGAGGAGGTCTATCAAAAAATGATAGGGAAGAGCCAAAACCTCTTCAAACTGCACAGAAAGACAAGACTTGCAACAGATGTGACCAGAGTCCAAGAACATTAAAAAAATAGTAACACCATACCTAAAGAAGAATTTTTTCACAGTCAGAGAAGAGAAAGAAGATTAAGAAGTTGGTGGTGGCCAGTGCACTAGCTGCAGGCTGGTGTCACCTAGCATCTGGGAAAAAGATCCCAGCTATCTGGAAGATAAAGTACTAAGTGAAACCACCATAGCAAGTTGGCAAAGGCCCGGCACTACAGAAGAAAACCTCAGATCTTTTCCTATGGGTTATTGAGCTTGTGTCTATGCTTTTGGACTCATGGAACAAACAGATCTGAACTGCAGCCAAAAAAGCGCTGCTGGATCTTTATGTCTGGCATGTGACCTGTCTACATTGCTTGTGATTTTAATGGCACTAATTTATTGCAATACCTTATGGCAGTTTTTAATTATTTAATTTGCTAGTTAGGATGATTTTTAATTATTTAATTCATGTTTGTTCCCTTATGTTGCTGCATATAGTAATTTATGACTTTGATCCTCCAATGACTTCCTTATTGCTGTGCCTCTTTTCCACTGTGGATGTCCTTAAAGGGTCTATGCATGTGACATAGAATTTCCTCATTTCTTTGAATTAAACAATAATTATCTATAAAAAATAAGCACTGGAATTTTAATTCAGGTCTATAGAGATTTTTAATTCTCTGATGTGAGTAACCTGCAATACACTTGAACTAATCTACAGATATCAGTTTAATGCAGCAGAACAGAATGGACGTTTATTAATGTGAATGTGCAAATGTGGTATATTTGCTTGGTAATGAGTAGAACATGTAGCAAAAGTCATCTATAAATTGATATGTAGACAAATCTGCGTACCGAGATATTCTACTTCGTTGTGGGCTTGCAAAAGCAATCTTTTATATATATATATATCTTTAAATCCAGGGGTCTTTGTTTACTCCATTTTGTTTCCCCCGTGGGGTTTTTCCCTCATATTTGTAACAGAAGCCATATGTCTTAGAGGAACTAAGATTTTTAAATTATTACTCAATCAAGAAAATCAGATATTTATGTTGTGATGCCAATCATATCTTATGGAAACCGTAGTACTTGGAAAAAAAGCTGCAACTTTAAAAAGGGCCATATATCATGATACCGTGAGTATATAGAGGCTTATACCAAGTTCTCACAAGACAAAATCCCCTGAACAGGCTTGAAACACTAAAATTCTGTACTGCCATCTATTTTTATTCTGTATCATACTCTGAATCTGGAAACCAATGAAAACCAGGCTATTTTAATGATTTTTGATCCCTGGCATTACACTATGAACCATACGTTCATATGGGTATTAAAATGAGAATTTTAGACAAGAGCGTTATCTCTCCTTGAATTTCCTGTGTGAAGTTGGAGTGACTGTGTGACAGTTTTGATATGGCACAGCATGATCTATAGGCATACACATCCTGACCCTGTTCATTCAGAGCACTGTATACAGTATGTTTCACAAATTAATATATATATTTTAAACCCAGACCAGGATGCTATCTGCAACCTCAGATCACAAATTTCCCTGTAAGAGTCATACCTCAACTCTAGTTGAGTGATATTATGCCAGAAAACAAGATCACATGAAATTCAGACTCCTTCTTACTATTTCAATGTATTTCCTCCTCCAGGCATGCCTGAGTATTGCAAATACATAACCCTGATTAACAGACAAATTCCATAACAGTTTCCTAGCTTATGCACTTTGGACGGTCCCAAAGAGTGGTGCTCAATGGAGTTAAATCCAGCTGGCGGCCGGTCACAAGTGGTGTTCCTCAGGGCTCAGTATTGGGACCATTTCTGTTCAATGTCTTTATTGATTATCTTCACAAAGATATAGAGAGCAGCATCAGTAAGTTTGCAGATGACACTGTTAGGTGGGTGTGTTGATGTGCATGAGGGCAGGGAAGCTTGGATCAATTGGCCGATGTTAATGGCATGGGCTTCAACAAGGCCAAGTGCCAGGTCCTGCACTTGGGCCACAACAACCCTGTGCATCGCTACAGGCTTGGGGAAGTGTGGCTGGAGAGCTGCCTGGCAGAAAAGGACCTGGGGGTGCTGGTCGACAGGAGGCTAAACATGAGCCAGCAGTGTGCCCAGGTGGCCAAGAAGGCCAATGGCATCCTGGCTTGCATAAAGAATAGTGTGACCA
>VZTM01016706.1:0-14200 GCA_013400555.1 Jacana jacana
CCTCATCCCTTCCAGACCAGCAAAACTTCAATGTGACATTGGAGAACGCTCTGACCCGCTGCCTGGAGAACCAGCGGATGTGGACTCGGCTGCTGGAGGAGAAGGCTGGACAGGACCCCTGGCTCCCAGCCCCGCTGCGGGCAGGGGGGCTGCTGCAGCCGACCCTGCCCCGAGGAACCCTGCTCCTGGTGCCCCCGGCCCCGCGACCCCTCAATTCCCCATCCCTCGTCTTCCCCTGCTTGGCCCAGGCGCTGCGGTGGGTGGCACAGGGCCGGGACCCCTGTCTGGCAGCACCCACGGCCACAGGGGCTCACCCCCACCCCGCCGCCAGCAGCGGGGCCGTGCTGCTGCGGGAAGCGGCTGCCGTCCGTGTCCTGGTCACTGGCAGCCTGCATTTGGTGGGGGGGGTCCTCCGGCTCCTCGACCCCACGCTCTCCCAGTAACCAGGGGGGAAACTGGGGCTTTGTACCTCTTTTTACTTGAAATGCTGGTTCTGCTGCCAATAATGCTTGAAGGTGGCCAGGGAGGAGACATGGGACCCCCAACCCCATCCCAGCCCGGCCCTTTTCACCCCAGTGCCTTTTGCTTGTGCCTCCCCTGGGGACACTGGCCATCAGGGGGATGATCCTGGCCCCCAGGCTGCCTTGGTGAGACAGATTTGAGGGGACTCCAGGTTCTAGGGGGCTGCCCCAGGCTGTGCTGGGTCCTAGTGACCAGGAGGGGGTGGTGGACAGCTTTGGGAGTGGCTGTAGGTGGGAACCTCAAGACACGAGGAGGCTCCGTATCAGGGCACAAGTAATTTAACATAGGAGAGATTTTTATTATTATTAATAAGAGTTTGTAACTTGGACAGGGAGCTGTGGGAGGGTGGTTTCTGGTCATCACCCCACATGGGGGCAGCAGCCCTGCACCTCCCACCCCCAATAAACCTCTTGCTGCTCCTAGTGGTGCCTGCTGCCTTCTTGGGGGGATGCAGGAAGGGTGTGGGTGTCCCCCCAAGTGCTGCAGCACATCCTGGGGGCAACCACTTTCCCCCCAACCCCATTTGATGGGGAGCTTCAGAGAGGAGGCTTTGGTAATAGCCATTCTCTCCACCTTCCTGGTGCATCCAGCAGCAGGGGACCCCGGGGGAGGTTGCAGGGTGCACCCCCTCCCCAGCGTGGGCTGCCCTTGAGGAGCCAAAGCATTCACTGAATGAGTAACGGAGGCCCCCTCCGGGCTTGGCCTGATATATGGGGCAAAAAAACAGCTTAATGGGGCTGAGGTGGGTCCCCAAGTCTGGTGGCCAAGGGCTGGGCAGGCTCGGGGGGGACCGAGGGAGTCAGGCCATGCTGCTGGTGGAGCAGGGGGTGCTCTGGGTGCTGCCGATGCTGTGGTTGGTGCTGCTGCTCTCCGAGGCTGGTGCCGTGCTGGAAACCGGCTGCAGTCTGGAGATGGGACCTGGCTCACACCGCCCGCCATGTGGCCAGGAGGGGAGAAACACCAAGGGGGACCAGAATGAGGGTGGCCAGCAGTGGCTATGGCTTGTCCCCACCCCTTGCAGCCCCCATGCACGAACCTTCCTGGATCATTCCCCAGCTGCCCTCTGAGCTCCTGAGATGGAGATGGGCAGGGGGTACCATGGTGGCACCAGGAGCAGGAGGAAGGGCAGGAGGGACCTCAGAGCAGTGTGTGTGGATGTGGATGACCCTGAGGAGTCATGGCAACTCCAAACAGGGTCATTCCACTGTGGCGTTGCCAGGAGAACCATATGGATAACAGCAGCATAGCAGCCCGGTCCCTCACTCACCCAGGGGGCTTTGGGCCAGGGGGTACATGGGCCACCCCCCCCATCCCACCATGGGCATCCCTAGGGGTGGTGGATACTCACGGGTGTGTGAGTAGATGTACCAGAGCCCGGCAGTGAGGAGTGCCCCGATGAGGAAGGCGCCAAAGGTGATGCCCAGGACAGCGGCCAGTCCCAGCCCACGGTCTGCAGAAGGACAAGGCTGTCAGCACTGCCATGCTGGGCAGGGGGGTGGGGGTGGTGTCCCCTTTCCACCCCCATTCCCACCTTGACCCCCTCCCCTGCCCCAAACTCACTGTTGGGTGGCTGCCAGCTGTCCTTCACCCTCACCTCCAGGACCTTCTCAAAGATGGTGTTGTTCTGAGGAGGTGGAGGTTGGGGTAAGAGGAGGGGAGACCCCCCTGTCCTCTCCTGTGCCCCTAGTTGGGGACAGGACTGGGAGCCCCCAGGCAATCTGGGGATGGGGGATGCTGCCCTAACCCAATCATTGGGGACAAACAGGTGGCTGGGCTGCCACCACTGCTGGTGGGGACCAGCGTGGTGGCATCATGGTGTAGGTGGGGGGGTAACTGACCTGCAAGCCGGCCTTGCACTTGAGGGTGGCAGAGAAGGGGACACGCCCACCCTCGGGGATGGTGTAGGTGAAGCGGAAGCGCCAGATCTTCCTCCCACGACTGCTGGGGGGGCCCTGCAGCAGGGCCACCCCTGCCCCGTGTGCCTCCCCACCCTGCACCAGCAGCACCGGCTCCTGCCCTGGTGCCACCAGCCAGCACTCCTTCAGCTGCAGGTCGGCTGGGTGGTCCTCCCACTGCATGGATGCCTGCCATGAGGATGGGGGTGGGGGGGCATGCTGTCAGAGATGCCAGCCCTGGGACAGCCAGACACCCCCTCCTGGGCACCGAGCTGGCAGCAGTACCTGCACAAACGCCTCCTTGTTGACCTCCAGCTCCGTCTGTGGCACCTCGAAGGTGGCAGTGGGGAAGAGTCTCAGGAATAGCTCCCGTGGGATATTGCACTGGAAGGCCACCTGCAACCGTGGACGGTGCTGAGGCCACCCCCTAGAACCTGGTGGCAGCACCAGCACTGGCACGATGGTGGTCTCACCATCGACTTGCTGGGAAACCCGGCTCTTACCCGCACACTCTGGAGCACTGTGCCCTTGGCCAGGTTGAGGATGAGCTGCAAGAAGGTGGGAAAGGTTGCCTCAGCCAAGTTATCCCCACTGCCAGGGTCTATTGTCCCCATTGTGATGGGAGGGATGCACTGGCATGACATGGCATGGCATGGGCTGGCATGGAGGGGGCCCACTATGGGATGGGATGGGCATCACTGGGGCTGGGGGCACTGCCCTGGCCAGCCCCCCATCTCACCTCGTTGTTGGCATGGCCCCTGCCCTCCAGCAAGGTGCCGCAGTGGCTGAGGGGGGTTTTCAGCATGAAGTGAGTGGCATTTTTCTCTGCCTGGCAGCTGATGTCCCTCAGGGTGATGTTCACCACATCCTTGATAGGCTGGGAGAAAAGCATACAGCAGTCACCCACTGGCTGGTGACAGCCCTGTTCCACCCAACTCGAGCACCTGGAACAGGATCTGACCAGCCTGGGTGATGCTGGTGGGCAGCGGGGGGGCATCACCACAAACCCCCTCACCTCCAGGTGGGACCTGGCGATGACGATCTCCATGGTTTCATCCGTGCACTTCCAAGGCTGGAGCATGATCAGCAGCATCTGGGGCAGCGAGTTGGCGGTGGGGGCCGGGGGGTCAGTGGTTGTGGGTGCCCTCCTGACTGCTTCTGTGGGACGGAGAGACAGAAAGGCTTAGCAGGGACAGCAGGACCTCCCACCAGCCCCATCCCACCCAGCACCAGGGCCTCACCATGCTCCTGGATCTCCAGGCTGACACGGGCGCTGGTGGGAATGATGGAGTAGGAGGCGATGACGCTATAGTTCTTCTCGAAGGCTTTGGCGATGAGGCCCTGCTCTGTGTCAGGCAGGTGCTCTCCAAGGAGCAGGGGTGAGGAGATGTGCGCGATCTTGTAGTTCCCGGAGACCTACGGTGGGGGTGGATGGAGCAGGGGGGTGGCACTGAGTAGGGTTGCGGACAGCTGGGGATGCTCAAGGCAGGGATGGCTTCTGGGTTTGTCCCCATTAAGAGGGTTTGCAGCAAGTGGGCTGCCACCTCCCCATGCCCTCCTGCCCACACCCCATGGTACCAGCCCCCTTGGCAGGGGTGGACACACACACACACACACACACACATCCTGCTTAGCCCTACCAGGAACTGGATGTGGCAGTTGTTGACTGAGAGGGACCAGGTGAGGTTGGCCTGGCTCTGCAGGATGAGGATCTGGTTGCTCACAGCTCTCTCAGGACAGCTCAGGGACAGGTTCACCTCTGTGACTGGGAAGCTGTGAAACCATGAGACACCCCATGTCCCCCAGCATCAGCCTCCTGCACCTTGGGATGGGTGGGGATGGGGTGGGGTGTCTCTGAGACACCCTAAGCCCTTCCTGAGCATCTCCAAGTATGTCCCACTGCCTGTTCCACCCTCCCCGTCTCCCCCAGGGGTCCCACCGCCTGCCCCGTACCTGGACTCGGGCTGCAGCCGGACGATGTGGGCAGCTCTGGTGCTCTGGGCATCCCCAAGCGAGCAGCCCTTCACCCCGTGGAAGAAGACCTCAGTCTCGAGGTGTGGCATGGCGTTGAAGTGCTCCTTGGGGATGCACTCTGTGTGTCTGCTGGCATCTGTGGAGGTTGGGGGGGAGAGGGGGCCATCACCAAAACCAAACATAGCTCAGTGGGTGGGGAGATGCTGGGGGCCAACCCCAATGCACTGAACCAGGTGACGTGGGTCCCCGTAGCATCTCCCCCAGGACTGTGCTTCTTCCTGGTGGGTTGTCACCATTCAGGAGCAGAGAGACCTGCCCTGTTGTCCCCCTCAGCACCAGCCCCTGGCCCCACGCACCTTCTCCCAGGAGGAGCTGGACCCAGCGGGGGTCCCGCAGTTTGCTGTAGGATGTGATGCCCCCATAGGTGCCCCGAGCCCAGTCCAGCAGCTGCCCCTCACTGATGCCTGTGGGAAGCTCAGGGCTGGTCATGGTGGTCCCCAGGCTGAGCTGTGCATCCTGCAGGGCAAACAGCAGCCTGAGCCGGGATTGGAGGGGGCGCACACACAACCCTCCCCGGCTTGAGCTGGTGTGAGGAAAGCGCGGAAAACCCCTGGCATGGAGGATGCGGATGTAACGCTAAGCCCGGCGGGCATCCCTGGAGCCCTGGCTCCATCGTGGCTGGGGGGGGTCACCCTGGATGAATAGGGGTTTTTTGGGCCACGGACTGGGAGCGGCGTGGGCGGCCGGCGGCACGCGGAGAGCTCAGCCCACTTTATTATTAGCTGCAAACAAAGCAGGAGGTTTATTTTGCTAACAAAGCGCCCGGCCCCGGCTCAGCTCGCTGGAGCCAAACCCCATCCCTGACCTTCCTCCCCACCGGCCGGAGGAAACGGGAGCTTTTTCCAGCCCTGTGCGTCATTCCTCGCCTGGCCAGCCCTGCGCTCAGCACCGCCAGCAGCAGCCAGGCAGGTCCCTTCCTCCCCGGGGCACCATGAGCATCCTCGCTGAGGATAGAGGACCAGTCTCCTCCAGGGATACCCCACAAATATCTCCATGGATGGCCCCACCCCTCCTGCCCTTGGTGTTGCTCCCGGCACAAGGCTGTGTCACTCACAGTGTGGATGAGCAGGTCTGGGCATGGGGAGGTGACAGTGACCAAGCAGCGGGCGCACAGGAGGACAAGCACCGCTCGCCGGGTGCAGCCACCAGCTCGTGGCAAAACAAACACCTTCAACGGGAAGGCAGAAGTCTGCAGGGAAAAAGGGGAGAGCATCACCACTGTGATCACCAAGTCCCAGCTGCTGTCACCTACCTGGCTGTCCCCTGGCAACCCCACCTGCCCCCAGAGACGGAGGGCACAGAGAGAACCCTTGAGCTTGCCTTGAGCAAGAGCCATGCAGGAGGCAGCCATGGCTGGGTTTAGGGAGCAGGTTGGGGGATGCAGAAGTGCCATGTGGATGTGTACCCACACTGGCAGGAGGCAAGCATTCCCCCAGCTACCCTGAGCAAGGGACTAGGACATCCCCACCCTGGAGATGGGGCATTCCCCATGCTGGGGCCCAGGGAACACCCATACTGGGAACTGGGGTATCCTTGTGTCAGGGACTAGGTAATCTCTGTACTGAGCACCAGAGTGTCACCCTACTAGGGACTGGCATATGTCCCCACATCAGGCACTGGGGCACCCTTACACCAGCAACTAGAGCATCCTCACTCTGGGGACATCCTCACATCGAGGACTGGAGCATCCCCACACTGGAGCCAGGGTATCCCCACCCTGGGCACTGGCGTGTCCTCCCACTGAAGACTGGAGCATCTCTACCCCAGGCACTGGGACATGCCCCTGTGGGTTTCCCAGCCCAGTATCAGCATCATGCAGCCTCTCCGGGCTCAGGTCAGGCCAAACCAGTGTGCAGGGATGTTGGGGGCACAGTGGTGGCACACACTGCTCCTCATGGCCAGCACTGCCCGGCAGCCTCCAGCTGGAAAGCCGGATGGGGAAGCTGAAACACTAGCTGAAACAGGCGCTAAGTTTGGCAACCACTGCCTAAATCACTGCTCGCAAAGTGCTGACTAGGCAGCGGGCATGGACAACCAGCCGGCGTGTGGGGGCAGCCACCAGAGCCCCAGGCATGGGGCCGGCAGCATGGCACCACGGGCATCCCAGCCTGGTGGTGACCCTGTGGCAAGCCTGGGTGGCCGGGGACCCTGGGTGGCCCTGGGCGTCGGGGAGGAGCCGGCGGCTGTTTTTCCTGCCGCGTGTTTTGCGGCGCTCCATTGTTCAGCTGTGCGAGCGGCGGGAGCCCCGCCACTGCCCCGACGCCGCCTCTCAGGGTATTTTTTAGGGTTTGTTGGTTGTTTTTCTCTTTTTTCTTTTTTTTTTTTTTGCATCATGGGGATCTGCTTATAGAAAGCGGCTTCCAGTAATTCTTCTATAAGTGGAGCTGCATCCCTGCCCGGCTCCTCACACATATCGCAGGGCTCGGTGCCGCAGCCATGACATCAGTGTGTGTCCCCTGACGCTGCTGGTGACAACCTCGGGGCACCCCTGGCCCAGTCGCTGCGGTGCCAGGTCCAGGTCACACCCAGCTGGGGCAGAGGGGCCCTTGCAATATCCACCCTCCCCAGTGGCTCTGGGCCCAGCTCCCGCCTCCCCCCTGAAAAGCAGAACTGGGAGAGCTGGGAGGTGGCAGAGGGGAAACGTGGCGCCAGGCGGCCCATAGCTGGGCCAAAATTGGGTGCTGGGTTTGCTGGGGCCCAGGCAGTGCCAGGGGAGCTATGCCATGCTGCCCAGCAGCCATGCAAACCTGTGTGCTGGTGCAAACTCACTTGTTGGTGCAAATCCATGCACGAGTGCAAACCCTCCCACTAGTATAACCCAGCAGCAGCACCAGCTGGGGATGAAGCCCCAGCCTGGGATGAAGCCCCAGCCCCACCGCTGCCCTGTGCTCATCCTCACCCAAAAGCTGCCCAGGGCACCCACAATGACTCGGCAGGTCATGCAAATGCTGGTGACCAGGTTTCTGCTTGCTTGGCCACCTCCAAGGGACATCCCTCCCTCCAGCATCCTTACATCCCTTCCTCCATCCCTCCCTGTTATTGTCCCCAGTGGGTGCCTGTGGCTCTGCCCTGCTCCAGAATGGGGACCAAGCCACCTCCCCAGGGAACAGGGGTTCCTGAGACATCCAGCACAGGGACAGCCCCAGCAACATGAGCTGATGAAGAAGTTGCCTCTGAAGACTTTAAATCCCCATCAGGACCACAGACACCCGTGTTTGCACTGGGAGGGGAAGCTCAGCAAAGGCACCACAGAAAAGGGTAAATCTGGGTCCCCTCCCTGCGCCTTTGGCAGCTGGGACACCCTGCCCATCGGGGACAGTCCCGGGGTGACAGTGCCAAGGTAACACACCGGGATCCTGTTTGCTCACCTTGGACCACTCAACGTTGAGGATATGGACTTCATGCTCAGTGCTCATGGAGCTGCTGCTGATGCAGCCCCGTGGCACCGTGCTGGTGGCATAGGACAGAGTGATGGGTGGCTCTGCTGTCACCGGCTGCAGGTCACAGCCCTCAGTTCTCCCGGGGTCTGAGTAGAAAACAAGAAACTGTCAGTCCTTGCTGTGCGGAGGTGGGGACAGGGTCCGTGACACAGGGGAGGACATGATGCAGGAGGGTGCTGCATTACAATGCCAGCCCCGGCGCTGCCCCTGCGCCCCCGGCACGTTGTCACCATGGTCCCACTGCCGGCACAGCACCGGTGGGACCATGTGCTACGTGTTTGCTCGGGGCTCGTCTGCCGCTGTTGGCCCCCGGTGCAATCACGTTAATGACCCTCGGATCCGGGCTGGAAAAATCTGCTGTCCCTGCTCGGCACTGCTGCCTGCCAAAACTCGCACCCCGCTGCCCCCAGCGCTCGGGCGGCGGCGGAAGCCCCCCCCTGCCTCCCCCCATGCCACAGGAAAGCGGGAAGCTCAGGTATGGAAATGGCTGTAAAGCTCATCCTCCCCGGGCGCCAAGGCGTGAGCTTCGCCGCATCCCGAACACCCCCCAACCCCAACCCCAACGCCACGCACGAGCGAGCGGGGCCAGGGGCGGCTGCCAAGGGAAATCCTGAGTGCAAACAGCCGTTTGAAGGCCCCAGCTTGTAAATCCCTGCTTGCCTCAGCCATTTCCCCTGCCCTGGGCAGCCCTCAGGCTGTCCTCAAACTGGTCCTTGTGCTGGGAGGTGGTGGTGGGGGAGCTGTTAGCATCCAGGGGTGCCCCCTTCTAGCGGGTTAGGCAGGATGGGACCCTGCACCATAGTTGAGGGCTCTCCATGGGCACATGGTTTGGTTTGGAGGTGGCCACTGAGCTTCGTCCCCTCCTGTTCCATCCTTTCCCATCCCTGATGGCTCCAGCCACCCTACTGAGAGGTGACCAGACCCTGCATCAAGGCCACCCAGTTGCCCCTCATGGACCATGGCTGGAGGATATGATGCTCTGGGCATCGAAGCTTTGGGATGTAGCAGCAGCCAGCAAAGGGCCAGCCGTGCCATGCTGTGTCCATCACGGCACCCCCAGCCTGCATCTCTCTATTGGGGTGGCATGACCATGGTGGTGGGGTCACAGTGCAGATACCCCATTCATGCTGCCGTGGGCCCCCCTATTGTCTGGAGCTTCCTCCCCCCGGCACGGCGGCCGTGTGGCCGACAGCATCGAGAGGAAGATAAACAGCCGCTTATCTAGGCGCCACAGCCTGCATCCCTCTTCCCCTCTGCTCCTGCCCCGACGGCACCGGGCATGGCCCTGTGGCCCCCTGGCATGGCCTGGCAGAGGACAGGCAGCTTGTCACACCTCCGGCAGCATCCCGCGGGGAGATCGGGCAGAGCCAGGGGGCCATGGCCAGGCTCGCCCCCGGCACAGGGCAGGGATGGCAGCGGAGGGGATGCAGGCCAGCAGTGCCAGACGGGCACCGCCATCCCCTGGGGAAGGCAGTGGGCTCCAGCATTATGTCAGGATCAGATAAGGGGGCTCAGCTGGGCTGCCCAGGGCGATCAGATAAGAGCACTGTTATTTTTGTACTCCAGGAAAGGGGAAAAAAAAAAACAAAAAGGAAGAAAGAAAGAAAGAAAATCCACTTTATGTTTTTCTAGCCGCCCGCCCACTCCTTCACTCTGGTGTGGCTGAGACCAGGGAGCGTGGAAGGTGTCACCACAGCTCCCTGGTAGGCCAGGTCTGGGGGGAAGTCTGTTATTTTCTGGGAGTAGATCAAAGTCCCCAAGTAGAGAGCAATGCCCAAGGGTGCTGGGCTGGGGGGTGCAGAGCTGGGGTGGTTCCAGCAGCCCAGGATGCCCCATGGGACAGGCAGCACCACTCCGGCATCCCAACATCCGGCAGTGCTGTATCGGCACTTGTGTAATGAGCTGGCCAGTCTCAGCCAAGGTCAGGAATGGCAACAGACCCAGAGATGCAAACTCGGGGTGGGGAGGTTGTCATACACATCTCCCTGCCCCGAGCCACCTGTGGCTGTTGCACCACGTGGCAGTGGGATTTGGGCTCAGGTGACAGGGTAGATGGGACCAGGCTTTGGGGTATGTCATGCCTGCCTCTCTTTTAAGTCACCCTGGCACCAAACAGCCTGTCCCTTGGGATGGGAAGAGACAACCCAGCACCACGCTCGCCCCTTGGGGAGCAGCACTGGTCCCTGTCAGGATGGCGGGGGGGATACAAAGTCCCCCACCTCTGGAAGCCTGCTATACCCATGAGGCCCCACAGCACTGTATCCCCCCTGGATAACCCCAGCCCATGGCACTGCGCCTGCCATGGGCACCCCCAGCCCCACAGGTCCCTGCAGGGGAGAGGCAGCAGCCAGACAGGACATGCCTGTGTGGCACAGCTAAGCAGGACGGGGACCATACGGTACTGCTACGCAAGACGGAGACTATAGCACAG
The DNA here is from genome assembly GCA_013400555.1 of Jacana jacana. NCBI lineage: Eukaryota > Metazoa > Chordata > Aves > Charadriiformes > Jacanidae > Jacana > Jacana jacana. Next base: position 10,323 of record VZTM01016706.1, read on the forward strand.
CTATGCAGGAGAGAGCACATAGGAGAGGTACTTGGGTCAGGGGCCACATAACACAGCTACACAGGATGGGGACCATACGGCACAGCTGCACAGGACAGGGATGAGATGCACAGTCACATAGGATGAGGACCGTATAGCACAACAGGGAATAGTGTGGGAATAGAGGAATAGGACATGGTCTGTATGGAAGCGCTACGCAGGACAGGGACCACAGAGGCAGAGGCATACGGCAGTTATGCAGGACAGGGACCACATGGCACAGGTACATTAGGAAGGGACCATATAGGACAGCTAGGACAAGAACTGCATTCCACAGCTCAACAGCACAGGGACCATGTGGCACAGTACTCAGGATGGGGACCACATGGCATAGCTACACAGGATTTAGCCCGTATAGCACAGCCATGTTAGTGCAGGGAAATTATGGCACAGGCATATAGGATGGAGACTGTATGGGACAAATTCAAAGGACAGGGACTGCATGGCACGGAGACACAGGACAGGGATGGATTAGCACAGCTGTGTAGAATGGGTACCAGATATCACAGCCATAGGATGGGGACAGTATGGCACAGCTATAGGATGGGGACTGTATCACACAGCTACAGAGGACACAGGACATACTGTACATCTACACAGGAGGGAGACCACATGGCACAGCCATAGGACTGGGGACTGTACTGCACAGTTATGGGGGACACAGATGGTATGGCACAGCGGTGTAGGATGGGGACCAAACAGCACAGCTATGGGGGACATGGCCCACATAGCACAGCCTCACTGAGCCGGGACTACCGGGCAGTGACCAGGGGGTGACAGCAGGGAATGAGCGGACGCAGAGTCCGGCAGTGCTGGACCCTGTGGTGGCCAGGAGGGACCGACGTAGTCAGGACAGACTGCACCACTGGTCTCAGCCTCCCCAGGCTGCTGCCGCCTTCCCAGTTCCCTTTCCCTCTGCCAGTAAGTCATGTCCCCGGGTCCGCCAGTTCCCTGCCCTCTGTCCTGCAAGGATGTCCTCATGCCTGTCGTCGTCCCCTGCCTTGAAATTCCCCCTGTGGCTTTGCAGGGACCTTGAGACAGCTTTAGTTCTTCCCTGCCCAATTGCTCCGGAGGTGGCCAAGTCCCCAGCCCTGTCCCCATGGACGACATGGGGCTTTACGGGGTTTATGCCATTCCTCAACAGGGCTTCCAGTCAAACCACGCCACACTCTGCGATGCCGGGGGGGCAATGAAGATGCCCCAGACTCCCCAGGGGCTGTTGCCTTGGCCGGGGACCAGCAACAGTGTCTTCGACACCTCCCGAGGCCCCAGTGACGCAGCCTGGATTTTGGGGTTCCAGGGAGGGCAGGGCTGCACTATGTCCCCCAGCAGGGGCTGCGTAAGTTTGTCCCTCTTCACCTCTGGAGCTGCCCCAGAGGGGTTCCCAAGGGTGACAGTGCCCACGCCAGCACAGCCAGGACCCCCTTCATCTGCAAACCCACTGTCCCCCAGGTAGCTGGACCCCTCCCGGTTCATGCTGCTCCGAGACGGAGACACCGGTGGGTCCCGCTGCCAGTGCCATCCCGGGGGTCCCGTCAAAGGGTCCCCACCCTCTCCTTCCCAGCCCCAGCCCCACTCACCCGGGCGGCCGAGCAGAGCCAGCAGAAGCGGCAGGAGCGGGGCGGCGCGGGGTCCCATGTCCGCCTGCAACCGCTGCCCGGGAGCNTCCCCCCGGGAGGGGCCCTGCCTCAGTTTCCCCACAGCGTCACCTCTGGAGGGATGCACTGGAAGTACCCCAGCGGGTGGCACTGGCACCCTGGGTGGGTGTCCCCATAGTCCCTCCTGGGCTGGCACTGGTGAAGAGAAGGGTGGGATTGCAGGGGTTTGGAAGTACCCGGGTGGAATGATCCCCCTTGCCCCCCAAAATGTGCCTACATACACTGCTGCAGCACAGCCTGACTCCCACAACGATGAAGGATGGGCAAGCCCATGGCAATGGGGACAGGGGCTGGCACCCAGGTGATAGGGATTGGGGCTGTCCTGGAGCACCCTGACACTCAGCCCACATTGCTCCCAGCCAGCACCCCAGTGGGGTCACCATGTCCAAAGCTGATCACTTCCCCATTCCCTGGATGCCCACTCTGGGGCCAGGGGCACATGGAGTGCCCCACAGCATTGCTGCCTGCCTTGCCTGTACTCTTGGACTGCTTGGACACTCCAGGCTGGCAGACTGGGTCGGGACTGGGATGGTCCACCAGGGCAGACCTGTCTGGGCAAGGATGTCAAGGCGCAGCACTGCTGAGGTGTGAGCCACAGGGTGGCTGGGGGCATCCAGAGAGCCACTTCTGTAGCCCTGGCCCATTCCTCTTGCATGTGCCAGGGGCTGCTACCGGTGGGAGCCCTCATACACCCTAATGGTGGGGCCGTGAGCTGGGACACCTGTGCTGGGAGTGGGTACAGGCCCCTGGGGATGGTCCCCATACCAAGCCATGGCTGTGGGGAAGGGGACAGCATGGGGACCTGCCAGGGAGGCCAGTGAGGCCTGCTGCCACCAGCCAGGATGTCCCTGGAGATGTCTGTGACCCTGGGGTGAGCAGCAGACATCTCCCATGACAGAGCACTGCCATCTCCTGGGGACCGCAGGGACGGGTGCTCACCCCAGGATGAGGACCAGACCAGGCACAGGCACCCCTGCTCCCCTTTACCCACAGTGACACCATAAGGGGATGAGCTGAAGATGGTGGTGGCTGCAGGGTGACCAGTGGGAGGGTGGCTGTGACTGTGGGGTGGCCACGTGTGCAGCCCCATCCACCCCATTCAGCCCCAACACAGCATTTGCGCCACACTGCACCTTATAGGAGCAGCCCGAGGCTTCCCAGCTGGAACAAAAGCACCCAAAACCCCATCACCAAGCACCCAGAAGCTGTGCTGGAGAGGAAGACAATGCCTGGGCCCACTGGGCACCATGGGTGTCCCCCTTCTAGCCCCACTGCCCTGCTCACCACCTGGGGAAAAGGAAGCACACTGACAGCCCACCCAAATTGGGGTGGAAGCACAAGGGAAATGGGTCACCCCACTCACTGCTGCATTGACTTTGACTGTAGCATCTCAAGCTGTCTGTCCCTCCTGTCCCCTCATCCCCACCGGCACGAGGCGGGTGCCTGCCAGCCCCAACCCCAGCTCAGCTGTGCTGGCAGCCCCCCAGCCCCAGCCGGATGGCCGCATCCGTCCCCTTTGGCTGCCGGCTGCCTCCCGCAGCGCCCGGGGCTCTGCTGGTGGCTCCTTCGCCCCCCGGGCCCAGGGCTGACGTTGGAGTCTGGCGGGCATGAGTTTTCTTCTTGGGGATTTTTGTTTTTCCCCCCCCCCCTCGCTTCCTTCCTCCACTCCCTCGACGTGACCTTGGCTGCCCTTGCTGTTGCCACCCCCAGCGCCTCCCCCAGACCCCTGGCTCTATGCCCAGCTCCCAGCAGCCCAAAAGCGAGTGGTGGGAGGCCCTGCCAGGGTTGAGCCTCTGCTGCCTCCTTCTCTCACCGTGGTGGGATAAAACCCCAGCCTCAAGCCCTGTTGCAGCCCCTTGGCTGTGGCATCGTGCCTGGGCAGTTCTGGATGCTGTGGATGCTGAGGAGCCCCCAAACACCTGTGCCCCCCATCACAAATCCCTGTCTGCTGGGAGTCCTGCGACTCGCCCCTCATAACGATCCCCATCCTGTCCTTCACCCAGAGGGACACCTAGAGGGTGTCCCCAGTGCAGCCCTTAATCCCCAGACAGGGCTGTACCCCAGGCTGAGAGGTGGCACCAATGGCAGCACGTGCCCAAGCAGAGGAGGGCAGGGAGTAGCCCACTCCAGGGTGTTGTGCCACCCTGAAACACCACATCGCCGCCACCACACACCACCCCC
>VZTM01016717.1:323-16930 GCA_013400555.1 Jacana jacana
ACAGTCTAAAGTTAAATTGAGGACTATATAAAATGGGCAAAATCCCAACAATTCCTAGCCTTGGCTGAATAGGTGCAGAGCAATCTGGCAATTATTTGGCTACATCTGCATTTGTGTCACACCCTGGAATACCCTCATGTTTCCCTGCAAAAGGTTCTGACCTATCGTTTCAAACCTCTTTATAAGCAGTCTTCTGAGGGAAGTTGCGGTCCCCCCCACCTCCAGAGACAGCTGGTTAGAAAGACAGGAACTTGATAAAAAAAGTCTTGCTTACCTTCCTCTGGTTCTCCACATGGCCAGGAAGACTTCCTAGTGTGGAAAAGCAAAAGAAAATCATTAGACCCTCCTAAATGAACATAGTGATTTCTATCCCCACAGACCGAATAATAAAAGCCAAGAAGCAAAGTCTGAATTTTGAAACACTTACTGACAAAATTTACACAAATCAACAGTGTAATCATACTTAGGTAAACATACCTTGTAAACATATGTAAACATATGTAAACATATGTAAACATACTTAGGTAAACATACCATGTAAACATACCTTGCCAACGGTCTATTACCCCATCAATCCCACTGGGAAGAATGACTTCCCAGCCCCAAATCTGTCAAACAATATAATCCTGAGATTGTGAGTACAACACACAAACCAGGGTGCTCAGAAATGAGATATTGTGACAAGTGTAAAGGCTATTAAGTCAATCAACAGGAAATCCCTTGAAGCCTATGACTTCTAAACTAGAATTAGAAATGAAGAATTATTGTCAATTCAAGCTGTATTTGGACCTGGCAGACATTTAGTACTGGCCCACTTGATGTTTACTCCTTTGGCAGATTACTGTCGCATCAGACTCTATTGCTTGCATAGCAACATCCTATTTATTAAGAAATATAGATTTTTTTAAAATGACATTTTCCATGAAAAATAAGATTTTAAATTAAAGTTCAGCCTTTCTGCTCTCATCTTGGAGGTTCTACATAACTTCGCTCCTCCCTTCTTATTTGATTTAGTCTCTTCTCTCATCACCCTTCGCCTTTAGCATTCCAAAATCAATTAACATAATCAAGTGTCCACCTCTCTCAAAGCCTCTTCTGTGCTCTTACCTTCTCTTTTCCAAAAGATTGCATTCCCTGGGCTCATTTACTAGTACTATTGTCCCCTCCACATTCAACCTGAAGGCTCACTATCTGGTGTTCACTCTTCAGAGTTACTGCACAATTTGTTTGGAATCCCCCATTTCATCTATTTATTTAATTTCTTTTAAATGTCATTAAGCTCGGCATTGTTTTCACTCACGCACTGTAAGATTCCCTTGATTGCAGTAAGATTTCCTCAGGGAAGCAATTGCTATTTTGACTTAATATTATGTCTTACCTTTAAAAACAAGATAGATTTGGGCTTAAGATAAATGATGGAGTTGTTAATATTTTATAAAAGCTAATTTACTTAACACTAATAGTGAAGAGGTGTTGACAGTTTAGGCAACAACTTATAAGAGTAAGAGTGGAATGAAATCACAATGATTTATTCTAGTGCTGTTCTGTGTCTGTATTTCTGGAAGTTACAGGTAAGAAAGTCTGTACCAGAGAAAAGAAAATACAACTTGAATGTGTAAGCATTTCCACGACTGAAATATTTGCATATCTACTGTTATCTGGAAATAATAGCATACTTCTGTGATTGAAAGAGAGTCCCACAGACATATACACCCACAGCCCAGTCAGCAACCCCAATCTGAAATATCTTCATCTTCCCAGGAGTACTTGAACCATCTCTAATTGGGGTTTCTTTAAGGAACTCCATAATATAGATCCAAGATGTTTTAATCAAAACCCAATGTTTACAATTTTACTCCAAAGGAACCATTGTTCCTCCACAGTTTGATAAAAAATCTTTTCAAGATGTTGCACCAAACAACTGCCAGTAATTACATCTACCCCATTTTCTTCATCCCATTTTCTCACTGTAGGCATCTGTGTGCCACGCAGCTTCAAGAGGCAAACAGAAAAAAGCTCTGCAACCTCTTTGACAAACAGTATTTTTGGCAAACACACTGCACTAACATGAAGTGTCAGGATATCAAAGGCTCCCTGAGGAGTTCAGCAAACATATTCAAAGAAATCCAAAGGAGTGATTATGAATCCTTTTCAAGACTCTTAGACCCTTCTTAGAAAAAACGAAGTCTGAATAAAGAGTCAGTTGCTTATCCTGAATGACCTTCCTGATAAGGTAAAAAAGTGGAACAAGGAGTAAAGAATGCTGAAGTTAAACATAATTCTGTCCAATCTGTGATAATACTCCCTCGTGTCATTACTATTTAAATATATAGCAGTTTGTTAAGATACTTAACTATTTCGTATATACATCTCAGAAATACAAATGCTCCTTCATCACCCAGGTATATGTGTAGAAGGGAAACGTAAATCTTAATGATATTAAGATTTTTCTACCAAGATAAATCATATAATTATACGGAAATCCTAAACCACAAATCCGAGTATCTCTAGTAAATAGAGATGATCTATTCAAAAACCACCTGATTCTGCCTTATGTTAAGTAGCACCTGAATAGGTTTTACTTAAGTAGTATTAATTAGCACAACATGGATATACATCAAAAACATTTTCATATCTGTACTAAGTGCTATCACTGTATGCTTTTTTTCTACTCTAAAACGGAAATTGAGTTTCCACTAGACATCAACAAGATACGTGCTATGAACCCAGGCCACGTGCTGAATGAGAACTACTTCCTTCCACCAGGTAGTTAGTACCCAAGAAAGTTTTCTTCTCAGAACACCCTCCTCATTCCCAATATCTAAATAGTTTGCAAATTCTGGTGCCCCTTTTCATATTTCATTCCCTATGATGGTTACTCCCCAGCCAAGCTGAGACTTTTCCCACGAAACCCAACATCTTTTAAGATGTTAAAAAAAGAGTGGTGGATTGTTTCTCATTTTCTGAAGAGTACCACTTTTCACAAAGGCTAATTTTATGATTGGGAGTCAATCCACATCCTCTTCCTAGAGGACTGAGAGTGTGTATCTACAACCAACCCAACTACAGGAAGCAAAATTGTATCATTCACTCCACTGACGCAGCTGGAATTTTACTTGCATTCGTGAACCCTCTGCCCTTTGCATGGCTGGCCAGAGCAAGCCAGTCACAGATACCTTTTAACCTTATGAGGACTGACATTTTTTTTCATATGAGCTGAGAAAGCCATTTTCTTCCACTTTTCAATAACTGAAACGGTATTCCAACAACTAGAATATATGAAGTAGCCATATCCACTCAGCAGGGACTGGGACAGTCCAAAAGATTCAGGAAAATAAAATTATTAAACCAAGGAAAAAAGCCTCCTTTAAATTTGACGAATTACAAGCCAGCGATAGGAAAAAAACTCCCCAGCACTTTAACTATTAAAGAATGTGCCAACTAAATATACACAAAAAAGAGCTCATCAGTATATTCAGAGAGGAAAAGAACTGCTACCATCTCATTTAGCAAGCACAAGGGCACTTCCTCGGCTTTTTATAATTACACGTCACTCAGCGAGACTCTGCACATCCCAGCCTGTTCTTCTGTGACAGCAGTAAACACGGTTTGATGAAAACTGCTAATTTAGAAATTAAGCACCAAAAATAGAATCTTAATCTGCCACTCCAACAAGTATGACAACATAAGGGATAGATTAATCTGAACTATCCTACAGCAGACAATCTGGTCTCAACAAGGGGTGTGTGACAGGCAGGTTATGGATGATGATCTTAATGAACTACTGCTTCACATGTACTTCCAGAAACATCCTTCACTTTATTCCCTTTTTACTTCAGTAAAATCCAGATGATAATTTTAGGGAATACTAAGAGTGAGTGACCCTAAGCATAGGAATTCTCTTACTTAAACTTGCTCTTATTTGGTGAGGCGATACAGTACTTTTGTGTCAGCGAATGCCAACACCCACAAAAAAATAAGCACACATTCTTGCCGCGGCCAGGAGCAGTCGAGCCCGACGCAATCAATCAGGAAGCCATCAATCAGGAAGCACCCAGGAAGCACCAGGGAGCACTCCCAGGAAGCACACACTCAGGAAGCGCACACACAATCATTCTACAGTTACAGGTCCTCATTCGCTAAGCACTACATTTCGGATAGGGAGAGGGGTATTGTCCACGAGCTTTCCATGCGCTTTCCACAGGCTTAAAGTTGCCCCATGATTGGCTACAACATTTGTGTCATTTGCTGTTTCCCACACTTTGTTTCGCCTTCACTATACTTCGTTTCGCTTACTTCCACTTATTTGCATATGTGCCCTTTCAGTAACTCCCTCTTAAAGGGCCTGCTCTCAACACATTCTCTTTCAGTAAAACTCTGAATGCCTTTCCAAACTCTGTAAAATATAAAATATGTTATTTTTATTATTAGATATTAAAATAATTAAAGTTGAAGGCAGCAATCAACAAAAATAAGCAGCTCCTTTGTTGTTACTAACATAACAGCATATATAGTTCTCATATTAAAAATGTGTGTATATAAATATGCTATTATAAAACCAGTTTTATATATATTAAAAATTACATAACAGTGAAGGGTATTTCAAAGTGATGAACTATTGTTCTTCCCTACTTGGGGATGAATAATTCTCCTCTTATTCATCTGCAGTTTCCTATCGTTTCTCCTCTATAGCATGATAAACTTGTACAGAAATCGTTCTTTGTCATATCTGAGAGATACAGATTTCTGAGACACACAGAAAATTGATTCACTGGAAGATACATACACACAACACAAATGACAATATCCCATTTCTGCAGACCCTGAGCCACAAACCACGACTGACCCAGACATGGGAAGCAGGAATGGCACTATCCCCTTCTATCCCTCTGGCAGAGCCACACAGGCTTATAAATGTTAGAAGACAGTTAATTGCAACCCAACAGTACACGTAGTGTTTTTCTTCCAATCTCTCTGCAAGTTTAGCCTAAATCCAATATGTTTCTACTGTAGGCTATGTTTACTGAAATAAAGCTACATTCAACTATGGGCAACCTGTCTTTGAACATATGCTGTAGGCAGCAATCTAACAGAGAAATGGGCAACAAGCTGTGAGACTAAACTTTTATCATCATCTCTATAAATCAATATGAAAGCTATAGACTTCCTCCTGTGGACCTCATATAGCCTTGAGAGAAAAGTTAAAATATTTAGATTGAAAGAGCAAAGTAATATGAAGAGAAAAAGAAGGCGGCGAAATTAAAATTAGTTGAAGCAGTTGCCCAGCACTAAGTGCAGGTCCACCTCCCAAGAATGCATATTCTTATTTTTTAAATATATACTTGATATCAACAACTCATTAGTTAGATTAATGGTGTCTGTCCCATCCAGAAGTATTCTTTCCTCAGTTCCATTCAGGTTCCTAGCACAGACTACAACTAAGAATGAATTCCCACTAAACCAACTCTACAGGGAGGTGTAACGGCACAGCTCTGGAGCAGCAAGTGAGAGACACCACTTGGTAACGCTCATCTGTCAGCTAATTAAGCAATTTATAGTATGTCATATAGGCAGGTAGACTGCTCACCTGAAGTCTCTGAAATACAAGATCCTACAGATTACATTAAGTTTCCAACACTTATGAAATTAGTGTAGTGAAGGGGGTTTACACCGATGTTTTTATAATAGTAATGAATTAAAAAAAACCACTGTCCTTTCTGCTTTCTTTGGAGAATCTCAAAATTTCTCAATATATATTTAAAAGACACTGCAAATCTATTGTGCTCATGCTTGTGTATTATAGTGGAAATATTAAGCTGCAAAGATATTAAGCCACTCACCAAAAGTCAGAATTAATCTGACCTAAAATCCACTCTTGGCGAATTGTATCTGTATGAAACATTTTACCGCTTGCTTTCCGTCGAGAAAGAAAAACAGAATTAAGAGCTGCCAACCTTCAGCTGTCACCTGCCTTTGTGCCATCGGCTGTCAACCTTGCAACACAGTCAACAGAAAGCAACATTGCCTTTGACTTAACTCAGTTTATAAGCAGACAGATTGGCTTAACTCCCCAGTAAAGAGGAACTGGAGTAATGGGGGTCTGCCCCTACTGAGGCACTGATATGGATGGGAACTGCTCACAGAAACACGATGAGAGAAAGCCAGAGGCTGTTAACAACTTCAACAACTCCTTCCTTAGTGAATGCACGTTAAACTGCACTGTCAACTGCAGAATGTCAGGAATACCCTTCCTTCTTTTATATTTACACTGTGGTGATACACAAATACAGAAGAATCATCTCAGTCACACAAAAATTTAGTGTACTTTGCATTCCTTTTCCACCCTTGTTCTAGAAACCACTCACTTTTGCATCTACATTACAGGATAGTCACCCTTTTTCCAGGTTATTAAGTTTATTGGGAATACTGCACTCTGTAGCTAAATGTGGTCATTGGTCTGATTTGGGGAAAGAATGTGGCACAAATTATCTTTTAGGAACTGCTTTCTGCGATGACCCTCACATTGCTTCTCTCCAGCCCGTCAATCTCTACCCGTACGCACTGACAACTCACCCTGCCTGCCATGTGCTGCCTTTGGAGGAGTAAGAGGAATTTTCCTAGAAACCTTGGGTTGACTGAAACTGAGTGGGCCTTTCTGCCCTCCTCACAGCATCAAAAATAGGGCTGAAAACTGTAGATTTATTTATCATGTGCTTGTCCTAACTGCAGTGTGGTTGGTACTGCCACTACTTCAGTAGCAACATTTCCAGCCACAGACACAGGGACAGGAAGCAGAGACCCAAAGATTTTGACAGACCTGGGACTCCTCCTTCATTCCCCTTAGCATTTTCAAAACACATCAATGTCCACATGTCTACACAACAGACTAACTGTGTCAAGACACATTCAACAATCTGTGCAAATCTTTGGACTATTGTTTAAGCTATACCTTCCTGTGCTGGCATCATATTTTTGTTATCAGAGGGATAGAAGATAAAACATTACACCGAGCACAAACATCAAATGTAGAAGCTGCATGTACAGATATGGTCAACGCTTAAAAAAAAAAAAAAAAGAAACAATACTTAGGACGTAGATGCCCTCCGAAATCTAAAGAGCAAAGCTCACCTCTAATACACTGTTCTTACCTTGCATGCAAAAGTCCCATTGATCTCACTGGGTGATCTGCTCAAAGTGAGAGCTGCTTATTAGAGTTACACTTCGATGTGCAGATCTAAGTGGGAAATTTTGTCCTTCAGACAGAACTATGATCAAGACATAAATTTAGGCAAAAAGGAAAGAGGAAAATGTGGACAACTACTGTGCTTGCACAAGCAAAGTGGTAGTGAGACAGCCAAAGTGAGTGCCTGGAAATTACCTTTACATCCCTGCACCGGCAAAGCTGTGTAGAAATGTTTTTCCTTATTTCAAGACATTTTTTTCAAATAAAATGAATATACATGCATTTTATACCTTCTCTTACACAAATCTATGCAAGATGCTATTTAGGGTCTGCCTTTTTTCCTAACCAGGAATTCTTCCAATATCAAAGAAATTTATTATCATATTCTCATTCTATCTTCCAAATTTGCCTAGTGAGAAGGCATAAAGGGGACAGGTGACCCCTGTTTGGGGGTCCTTACTATTTCCTTGAGACAAAGCCTAGTGAAGAAGCAACATTCTTGTTTCTGGTTTTGTTAAACAATTGACACCACATTTAGATCTGCAGAGGGTCAACTTAGCTGTCAAAATTTTTAGGAAAAAAAAAATGAAAGAAAGCATTTCCATGATGCCTTCTCTATATCTGTGTTTTAATTTAAAAATCTCTTTACTGAAATAATTAGACTTGCTAATTCTAATGTGCACATTATGTTGCTAAGGCAAATAATGCAGACATGGTCATCTATGAGAACAAGGATATCTAGAACCAGAACATTTAACACTAAAGAAAACATCTTCAAATAGTGAGACTCTAAATATTGGCAATTCAGTGACAGGACAGCCCTGTGTTCAACTCGATGGCCCCGGTGTTATCCCACACCATGACGTTTCTGATTCTGTTACACAGTGATTGTGACCATTGTGAAAAATTGACGGGATTTTGAGATCAAGTACCAGTGCCTGGGAATGTTCCACAATGCTCTTCCATTTACTACCACAGATCTGGCCTCTCCATTACCTTAGAGAAGGATATTTGAGAAAACTTCATGGGAAATCAAAGGAGTGCAAAAGTGCAGGAGTGAGGTCGCACAGGTCTGGGAGGAGGTTCTGCTGTTCTGCTTTCACCACCATAAAACTAACATCCTTGGCAAGTACAGCCCTAACCTACCTTTGCCAGCTGACATTTAAAAAAAGTAATGATAGGCTTTAGCTCCTACTGATGTTTCCCAGCTGGAAAAATCCTGCCTTCTCAAAATAAATTCCTTAAAGCACTGTTTTTGGTGGCCTGTGCTGGCTCTGCTTCTGTTCAGGCCACTGCCACTGGGAGATGGAAATGCAAGACTGCCTGATAGCCCTGTGGTTACAGAATGATTCCAGACCTATTGCTTTAGCGAAGGAATGAATCGGGGGAGAGGATCAGATTGTGGTCACCAGCTGAACGGATGACACTGTTTTGGGAGGGGAGTGAGGATGTGGTGTGGTACTGCAGAAAATGCAAGAAGAGTGAAGATAGTGAAGTCCAAAGTTGTTTATTTACCTTGAATCAGCCAAAGCAGTCCAAATTCTACAACAGATTTGAGAATCTCTGGTTTTCAAAGCAAATCTCAGTAAATCTCTGATATACCACACTACATACAAACAGCAAATCTCTGTTACAGCTACACAGTAAAATGTAAATAGTAAATGACATAGTAAAACGTCATCATGAATCATTTTTGTCAAGAGAAGTATTTTTAGGCTGTAGTTTTAGAAACTATAAACTTCAGCCCTTTGTGTTCCAAGGAACAGAAATAAAACCAGATTTAACTGCAAAGCAAAGATAGCATCTGCTGTTAGATCCCCAATTTCTTGAGAAAGACGATGGCTACATTAGAGACAAAGAAATACTGACTGCAGGTATCGTAACTGCTCCAAGTGCAGAAGAGTTACACAGCACAAGTACAGCAGCAGGAGGAAAAAAATGGTAATTTTAGTTAATAAATAATGTATTATTTCTAAAAATAAACATACTTATTATTTTAATAAATAACACTTTATTTATTTTCTTCCTTTGAAATTATTTTCTTTGTAGACTTAGTTTTACATTTCTCTAGCACTTTTGAAATGGATGACTAAAGAAATAAGGAGTCCCAGATGAAGAAAAGAAAGTAAAATAATAGAAAACAGTAAAAGAAAAACAGTAACAACATAGAAAACAGACAGACCAAGAGATGCCAACCCTGCAACCAGTATTGATACTCAGCTGAACCAATTTCTCATATCCACCACTCTGGTCTATGAATCTGGGTGTTAGACTGACCTCCAAAACTCCACATTCATCCACTTGGGCCCTTACCAGGGTATGTTAGTATTTTTCCTTGTTATTATATTAAAGGTGGAAGTTTTATTAACTTCCAGCTTGGACAAGAAACATTAAATTTACGTAGTGTTTAACGGATCATATTACTATGTTGAAATTATGTTGCTCTGGTGAATACTGATGAAAGCATGGGCCTTGAGGTAGCTCATCAACACCGTGAAATATGTTTTTTTCTTTACCCTTTGTCACATGCAGATTTGCGCACCTGCACTATCCACTGCTTCATTGCTCTCCCTCCCCTAGTTTAGACTCTCTCACCTCATCTGAAATGCACATCATCACATATGCATTCTTTCACAAGTATTTCAACTATAAAAGACAGAGCTTTGGTTGCCACTGTAATTCTGAATAATTATAGTAATTATTGGATATTATGATATAGAAAGCTACTAGATACCACATTGCTCTTGGTCTGACTTTTTATTCTGGCTTCTATCCCAGCTTTTTTGAATTTCAATCCATGTGGCTGGCTTGAAAAGGCTGGCTTAGTCATGCTGTAACAACCTCACCAGAAATCTGCATCACCTGGGCCCGTGGTGAAGATGGTATTAAAACCTGTTTCCAACACCTCTTCCTACTCAACACTCCACGACGCTCTGTGTTCTCAAAGACTCAGTCCCTGGCAGCTTGTATGTTGGCATTGTCCTGCAGAGGAGATGTCAGCCATGCTTTCCAGTACCTCTGGGGTGATCTGTCCTCCCCTGAGACAACCCAGAAACTGAGTTCAATTTTCTGGCTGTTCTGATGGCATTTGAAACTTTACTTTGGCAGCTGTTAATCCAGTAAGCAGCAGTTAGTACGTTTCTAAAAATATATTCCTGGTTTATGCAAAAGCACCAGGACAAAGACAGCCTCTCCTCCTGAATGAGGTATTGCAAGTGACAAATCTCTTTAAAAATTAACATCTCCTCACAAGCCACACAGAAAACCCAGGTCAGCAAGAAGTATTTTAAAATCAAATGTTGAACCACATGAATAATCCACTGTGCTTTGCAAAAAAAAAATGAACTCAGGATCGCAAGTAACACTAGTCTTTTCAATTACCACAGAGGAAAAGCTTATTTTTTTTTAATAATAGAAAAACACATATGTTAACCACACTCCTTAGGGATGGTAAGAGAACACCGGTAATGCAGAAAGGCTCCTCCTACCTGGTAATGTGATTAAAGAAGTACAGGTATAAAACCTCTTGAGGAGTAGATACATGACAAGGAGGCTGCTGGAAAAAAAAGAGAGAGTAGCATGATAAATAATCTCCACACGATACGTGACAGTTTAAAGACAGTGGGCACTGTTGCTCCTCACAGCCAACTTCTTGCAGCACGGAGTTTAGAATGTGTGACACTGTGAAAAGCAGACCGGTGCCTGCACACTGCGTATACTCTGGATTATTTAAGGCTGTTGGTGATGAATAAGGATCAAAGTAACGGACACAACTATCATCCACCCTACTGGGTATCATACCAGCTTGTTGTTCTCCTTTTCCTTTTATGTCCTGTATTCCGGGGGAATAAAGCATTATACTTAAGCATGTGGGCAATTTCATTCACTCCGAGCAGACTGCAAAGAGAGCTTTCTAGCACAAACACATTCTTCTACACAAACTACCAAACCATGGGCTGTGGAGAATAGTTTTGACTGTATTTTGTATTGCTCCTGTCTCATGCACAAACAGCTTCCCACAAAAACACACAATACTTACTATATCTCATCTCCGAAAGAAAGCCAACTTGTCCACAGGCGATACGAGGCAGGTTATTTTATTAGCGTAGTATTTGTGCATTTTAAAACTACATGCAGTGCATAGGTCAGGCTCAATAATGTCTCAGCTGCAGAGTAACAAACAGCAGGACCCTCACTGGGGCTCTAATTGCGAGCAGATCTCCTCAGCTCTTTTTCACGTGTGTAACGTGTGTATATTTTCTTGTTTAAATGCTGTCCTGCCTTTTGATCCTGTTCCTGCTGATGCTGCCAACTGATAATGATCTGCCCATCTGGCCTATTGATATATATATATATAAATTAATAGTACAGTTAAAGCCAGTTGGGAATTCTTATTTTTACTGATCTAAATTAATAGAACAATGGAAATTGCAGTGTGACTATACAGCAAGAAATTTAAACCCAGTTTTAAAAATTACCTACAACTAATTTTTCAAGCCTCAAAATCTACTGAAACATACTGATAAGATTTAAAATAACACCATGCATACAGCTCACCTCCATAAAAGCTTTTCCGATTATACCCATTACAGTAAGACTAGAAACTTTTTGTATTGTAGCACAACTGTCTCTCCCCTTCTATAAAGCAAATACTTGTATTTTGCTGAATTTGTTTTTGACCACTAATAAAGCCAGCAAAGAAAACTACTGCGTGGGTCATTACTTTTCTGCAATTAATTCTATTTCCTCCTACTCAGGCCTTTATAAATGCTGAATACCTAACTGGAAGTTAAATAAAGCACTGGATTTGAGCCACTGCAGAAAATCTAACAATAAACAACCTCTGAGACTCATAAGGTAAACAAAAGGATAAGAAAAGATGAGTTAAGAAAGAGTGGCAGAAAGGTCGGTTTCACAATGGCTTATGTATCTTACTGTATTCTGTTTGTGTCTAGAAAGTTTTACCATCAAGAATCAAATCTGCCACTCCCAGTCCGACCCTTGCAGCAGTTCCCCAAGAAGCTGAGGAAGAACTGATGTTATATAAGAGGACATACCAGATCATCACATGACTTTTTATCTGTAAATCAATTACAATAAGCTCAATGAATGTAATTACAGGAAATCCTACAAATACCTAACTTTTCACAGCACAGTATTATTTCACAAGCAAAGAAGTCCTGATAAAATTAGTTTTGTGTAAGTATTTAATAAGTGTATAATCATGTTACTTTATTAAGTGAACTATTCCACGGTTTTATCTACCCAGAGTGATAATATTACAACATATTATCCTTTCCAGTGAGACTGCAGAGCGAAAAGTGATGCTGCAGAAGTCTAATATCCCATTTAATCAAAGTTTTTAGAAATAATAGTTACATTATATTAGCATTTGAACAGCTTTTCAAGAAACCAATGCAAAATGGGTCTTCATCCTTTATTTCTAATGAGCTAATAAATCTATAAGTTGCCAAAACCACGCTGAAATGTTGGCATGCATTCTCATTCATCATAATTTGACTTCAGTAATGTGCAGTCCACTTTGACTTCTGCACACAATGTCTAGAGGAAATAAAAGCACATTTTTACAATTACCTCTCTATAATTGGTCCATCAAGCTGCCACCCTAGTATTTTGTTTATTGACGGAACACTGTAGTTTAGAGCCTCTTATAGAATAAATTGCAGTGGGTGAATAAGAAATGAAAGCACAGTGGCAGGATGGCATTTCCTTGGGGCAGAAATCGGGGGAGAGGGGGAAGGGCATAGCTCCTAAAGTCTAAGACAAAAACATACAGGAAAAGAGTGCAAGCAGTTTAAATCACCAAAAAAAAACCAACCCAGAAGTGTTAGTGGGCAAAAGAAAGGTCAGGTTTAAGACTAATCCTTTTTGAGTACTTTAGAGACAAATAGTTAAAATCATGCCAGAAATGGAGAATGAGAAAAAATTAATTGATGCATCAGGAAAAAAAATATAAAAATTGTATCAGACAAAACCAAAGATTGCTCCAGCCTGATTCCTCCAACTGGTTTTGACAGCAAACACAGTCTAGAAGAATCTAACAGAAAGACAAGCATACACTGACCCCTCCTCAGAATGCTCTCCCCTCCCCTAAAGATCTACAGCCCTAATGCTCTACATGCCTGAGAGATGCCTCTGTATTTCAAACTCCTTAATCACAAGGGGCATTCCCCAGGGCTCAGCACTGGGACCAGCCCTTTTCAACATCTTTATCAACAACGTGGATGAAGGGATGGAGTCACCCTCAGTAAGTGTGCAGAGAACACCAAGTTAGGTGTGAGCATTGGTCTGCTTGAGGGCAGAAAGGCTCTACAGTGGGGTCTGGACAGGCTGGGCAGAGGCCAACGGTATGAGATTCAAATAGTCTAAATTCCCACAACAATCTATTGAATAGTTATTCTGACAAGGGTTAAGCATGGGCTTAGTTACTTGTTTGTGAAGATGGGGTTTTGTTTGCTTGCTTGCTTTTTGGGTTCTTTTTGTTGTTGGGTTGGGTTTTTTTGTTTGTTGCTTTTTGGGTTTTTCCACCCACCTACTGGTTTAATTTAGCTCTGTACTGGAAAACACAGAAAATAAGCTTTCCAAACTCACCTTCTACATGCCACTCACAATTGATCAGATTTCTACTATATCCCCCTAAAGTCATCTCTTTTCCAGGCCAAAAAGTCCTATTCGATTTAGTGTCCCACATACAGAATTTGTCCCATATTTGATTATCCCTGATGTGCTGTTTGGGAAAACTGAAATGCTTTTAACACACAGACACATTACTGCATAAAATCCTTGGGATAGCACTGTATCTGTCAACTGAGCATATCTTAAAATTAGACCTGAGCTATTTTAAGCCAAATTACTTGGATGTGGGTAGCGGAGTAGTCACAACAGCCTAGAGAGAGCAAATGAAATGCAGTCAGAGTAGCTCAGCCTGACTTCTCTCAAGTTTTTCAGGGCACAATACAGGCTCTCTAGTCCACCCTGAATGTCAAGCCACTGCTATTACAAACTGTGTGGTAGATAAATCCTACCAGCTAAGCACAGAAAAAACGACATATCAGAACTCTTAAGCTCCACTGCTGTAAGAATGGTGCTTTAAAAATGAAGAACATAAACTATACGAGAGAGGTGCTTGATAATGATCCCACAGCTACAGTGCAAAAGGCTGCCTGCTCAACAGAACCATTCAGGGACTTGCACTGGACTTTTGCCAGCTTTAGGATCACCGTTAGGCCCAGGATTACAGCTGCTCAGGCCAAGACTATTCTGGCTATGCAGAGAAAACAGAATGGCAAGCACTTAAAACACCTTTATGTCAAAAATGAAGGCTCTCAGCAGTAGACATCTTTTAAAGTAAAAACTAACCTTTAAATTGTAATTTCAGATTTAAACATCTGAACCCTGCTTGTGTATCTTGTGTAAAGCTGTATGCACTGGCCTGTAATAATTTCTCAGCACTGCTCTATTGGTCTGGCCTGATGGTTCAAATCATGGGAAGATGATGAATCTATTTGGAATCTATCAGTTTTTTAAATAGACCTATCATCCACATAGAAATTGAAATAAAAACAAATGAGAGCTTGATGGTGAGCTGCCCATTGAGCTACTCATACTTATTTTTCCTGAAAAGTCAGATAATTGAAAACTGCAATTTGCTTTGCTTGGAAAAAACCAGAAGAGAGCAGAAGCTGCGATGTAGACTTCCTAATAGCATAATCAAGACACGTAGATATACTTTGCTTACCTCATCTGCATTGTTTTCATTTACTTAATTTCAATTAGATTGCAAATTATACAAGGATTAAGGTGTTTCTACTGTGTGACCTATTCAATTTTGCAGTCAATTGATTTCTACTTATTTAGTAAGTGTTTGGACATTAGCTGCTTTAGCAGATAGATTTACACTTGAAGTCAACTCTCCAACATGGTAAAATGCTCGCAACTTGAGTTCTTCATGAACATGATAGAGGAAAAGGAAGTTGCAGGAAAGGAACTGGATGAAGATCACCTATAACAGGACTTAAGTCACCAATGGCATAATTAGACAAAAACAAATGCTATAGGAGGACATGCTAACAGCAACAGTTTGTAAAACACTTGCAGTCATCCCACCATGCCACCAAGGTCTTCAGCTGAAGAGGTGTCTTCAGTGTCAGGAAATACTGATGGGAAAACACTAATGAGGCAGAGTTTCAATGAGAAAAGTGAGGTTACTTAGTGACCCCAACAAAGAAGGAGCGGAGAAGGTGAATCAGAGCTGTTCAAGCCAGACAGGAAAATGCTAGAGGGAGAGGAGATGGGATGGGTGTAACAACAATCTTCAAAATATCATATGCTGCTGCATACAATAACAGTGATATATGTCTCTGGTTGATACGGCAGTTACAGTATGAAATTGCAGCACGGAAGATTTGGGTTAGACATGAAGAAAAATGTTCATACTTCTGAAGAACTGAAGAAGTTAACTGAAGTAGTTTAATCATCTCTGTCAGAAAAGCCCTTCAGAAGTCAGACATGCAACTGTCAGAAATGACAGAGTTCATCGTGATTTTCACAGACGACAGAAATGATGGTCTTCTGAGGTTCTTTCCAATCGTATGAGAATCTACACAATATTACTTTCTGCCATCCTAGTAAATTTCTGAAAACACTCAGCGTGATTTCATTCTTATGCAAAGCAATTCCAAGGAAGGGATCTAGAAAGATTCTAACAATTTAAAACTAGATTTAGTGAAAACAGGCTCCGTGCTGGCAAGCCAGTACCTTAACATATTATCGGAGCAGATGTCGTAAGTTAATAGGGTGATACTGAGACAGATGCAATTGTTATGCGCTCACCTTCTCTTTGCATGTTATCACATTGACAGGCCAAGCTTCTTCTGACTTTTCACTGCATCAAAGATTAGAAGCCAATAATGGCATTATGATATCTAAAGGCAGTTAAGATTGAGTTCTTGATCCTTGGAGAAACAAGGAGACGGGCCAGTAAAACTGCCACCTTAGACTTCTGGAGGGCGAACTTTGACCTGCTCAGAAGGCTGCTTGACAGTATCCCTTGGGAGGCTGCCCTGAAGGACACAGGAGTCCAGGAAGACTGGACATACTTTAAGAGAGAAGTCCTAAGGGCACAGGAGCAGGCTGTTCCTGTGTGCCAGAAAACTAGCAAGCGGGGAAGGAGACCGGCCTGGCTAGATAGGGACCTTGGTCTAGATCTTCAAAATAAAAAGAGAATGTACCGCCTTTGGAAGAGAGGGGATGTCTCTGATGAAGCCTACAGGGATGTAGTGAGGATATGCAGGGAGAAAGTTAGGAAAGCCAAAGCACAGCTAGAGCTCAACCTAGCTTCAGCTGTTAAGGACAAGGACAATAAAAAATGTTTTTATAAGTACATTAACAATAAAAGGAGGGT